>MVAQ01000264.1:0-27041 GCA_014825775.1 Krasilnikovozyma curviuscula
GATATATCTTGAGAATTACACCAACAGGATATCAAAAGGAAACAAACGAGCAGAAGGGTGTTGAAGTCCCCAATCTTGGAAGGGAGTGACGGTTCAAGTGAACCCTCTAATTTTTCTTAGGCAGAGTCAGTACGCGCTGGTCATGTAAATTAAAAAATGTTAATTACAAGAGTGAAGATCTCACCAGAAATCTGATACTGACGGCTATCTCGAGATCTCACCGGAAGATTGAGAGATGAATGGCCTGAGGAAATGAACTCCAAGGACTTCCAAGCAGACGTTTGGAAGCAAATGAGACGCGCCGCCAGGCTGAGCTGATCGACGTATAGCCTTTTACTTCCATCTCAAAATAGCCAGGCCACTTTTTCTATTATGAATCAAATAGAAATCGTTGGCTCTCCAGCTACTTCAAGAGGCTCCAAAACATCTCGCTTTCGACGAGAAGGACGCGCAACTCGAACGATTCAGCTTGCATCGCTCGCTATTCTACATCAGCTGCTCCTCCCGTTTTCAAAAACTCTTGCCTCCTGCCGTCCGACAGGTCGCACTCATCAACGAATGATTATAGAAATAGAGGGATATCTGGAGATACTCGAGAAGTGCATCAGGGTGAATGAGGAAATTTTGAAGGTTAAGTTTAGCTGTAGGTTTGCAATGGAGGTGAGCAGGTACCAGTGGTATGGTGCTTCCAGTGAACGAGAGCCCTTCTCAGGTAGATCCCAGCTCAGTCTCGTCTTTCTTCTCATCTCTCACCGTCAGCTAGAAAGAATATGAGATGCGGTCGACCTGGATGCTTTGACTGGCCTTGGCGGTAAAGAAAGACATGGTGGAGAGATGGTGTGAGACGGTGTCGAGAGACGGTACCACCGGACGAGTTGCTGATGGATACCAGTAAGTGCCTTTGGAAGATAGGACCACTTGGACATATTAATTCAAGTGCTAATACATGGTCACTGGTTTCGTGGTGGAGGCTTTGTCGGGCCACTCGCTGCGCATTGTTTACTAACTTACCATCAGATGGCGGAAGAATCTTTTGGCTGTAATATTTTTGCTAAACCCTCAAAGAAATGAAGTATATCCTGTAGCCTCTTATTTGTTTGCTCCTTGGAGAATTGTTGTTGAAAAAAAAAAGATCTCAACCTCAGAAAAGGCGAAGCTCTCCCCAGCCACAACTCTTACCCTGTCAAGCACCCTTCCACATTTTCCCTAAAACCCATACCCTTATTTTCCCTACACCCAAAGCTAAGGTAAGAATTCTTACTTTGAAGCCCTGTTTCCTGTGTTTCAGCAAAACAAGTTCTGACTTGGATTGCCTTCAACTTTTCGTCTTTGGTGGGAATCGTCTGCTGGGTTGTCGACGGTAGGATGAGTTACTTCATGGTACAGTTGCCTACAGCCTGGTAAGTCCGAACAATCCATCCATTTACTTCTTCTCCATGCTTCTAAACCCTGACACCTCTTGCTTCGTCTCGTTTCTAAGGCATGTTGACCGTAAGCTCGCCCTTCATCCTTCCTCCTCATAGCCCATCCTTCCTAACATAATCCCTCTTCTTCTCTTTCACACAGAGGCAATCCTGTCGGAAGAAGACAGAGTAGTCGTCCTCCGCTTCGGGACGTCACACGATCCAACGTGTATGAGGATGGACGAGACGCTGTACGGCGTGCAGGACAAAGTACAGAACTTTGCCGTCATTTACTTGGTCGATATTGAGAAGGTTCCTGATTTCAACAAAATGTGAGTGTTGCTTCTGCTCGTTGTCTTCCGTCACCTAGAAATGGGTGTGTTTCTCGGAAGCGTCGTTCCTGACACTTTCTCTCGCTGTCGGTTCCGTTTAGGTACGAGTTGTACGATTCGTGTACAACAATGTTCTTCTACCGAAACAAGGTACGTGGGCACTGATTATTGCTTCCCTCCTTCCCTTGTAACTGACTGGAAACCATTCTTTAAATCGAACAGCACATCATGATCGATCTCTCCACAGGTAACAACAACAAGATCACGTGGGCCATCAACGATAAACAAGAGATGATCGATATCATTGAGACTGTCTATCGAGGTGCTTCGAAAGGAAGAGGTTTGGTCGTCGCGCCCAAGGATTATTCGACTCGTAAGTTGAACTTCTTCTGTCTCATCTTACTGTCCACAGCAATGATAAGATATGTTATTTTACTGATTGTAATTCTTGCGTTATCCCATAGGTCACC
Organism: Krasilnikovozyma curviuscula; assembly: GCA_014825775.1. NCBI lineage: Eukaryota > Fungi > Basidiomycota > Tremellomycetes > Cystofilobasidiales > Mrakiaceae > Krasilnikovozyma > Krasilnikovozyma curviuscula. The sequence goes on from MVAQ01000264.1 coordinate 2,206, forward strand.
GATACTGACCGATGTGTGCTCCTCACTACGCTTCACTGGAGAGGCGCTATTTTCATGGCCAGTTCACTCAACGTCTATGTCATTAGAAACGGGCATGATAAATCAGAAGAAAAGAAAAAGAGTGACAAGTGCTGTCCTCTTCGGTTGGAAGATAGAGATGTTTGTATGAATGGGTTGTTTTCCCTTTGCACGCCTTTGAGGTCTTGTCGTCGTTTGGGAAGAATAAAACGTACTGATGCTCCCATCAAACAGGGGGTAGATACAGATATGCACATAGAGGTCTGAGGATCTTGAGAGCGTTGTTCTCTGAGAAATTCTGCGCCCTAACCTTGTCAGGGTCGACACCTCTGCGAGATCAGTCTCTGCACCCAATTTTGGGTAAGAAAGAAGATCATGGAACTTGAAAGGAGATCCTGTCTGCATTTATTTGGCTTGTTGGAGAGCCTTTATCCCAATTTCCAACCAGGAGCCTCCCTGCATACTGCTGATCCCTTGTGGCGTTGACGCCCGAGCCTCTCCTTCAAACACTCGAGAGCCCCTAAGTGACGAAAATTATTTTTTTCTCTGTATTGAAGTGAGATCCTATCCACCACCCACTCTGTTCTGTATTTCCAATTAGTAACTCGACTGGCACGAAGTATATCTCACCTGTTGGAATCCCAAGCAGACGAAGCAACCTACCAGCCTGAGCTTGACGTTTCACATAAACCCCATCACTCGTTGTTTTCTGCTCCTTTCCTCGAGATTCTTTCCTCCAATTTCACCTTTTTCAACTTGTAATCATAATCTTCCCCCCATGGCTTTTCCTATTCAGCATTCCAAGAGCCTCAAGCCTCGAAGAGTGAACTCCCGGCTTATCGAACGAGCGTCGTGCACGACCCTCTACACCTATCCAGCCTCGAATACAACCATCATAGATCTTGACAGCTCAGGCTCACTTACTTTCACCTGGGACAAAAACTGTATATCAGCTACAGCTCTGGACCTCACTCTGCGAGCCCCTTCCCTCGCTTCACCAGTCATCAGAGGTTAGTAACCACCCGAACTAGCTCGATTGCCATAAACCCCTCTTCTCCTGATACTGTCTCCCCCTGTTTATGCTTCTTTTCTAACAGTATTTCAGGACGTTGAAAACGCATTGGAAACGTACACCACAGATCTACTACCCAAGCTATGGGGAGGATCAACAAACACCATGTCACTGACACTCACCATCACCGACAGCTCAATGCCGTCTTTCCTCTCAAGTTCGACAACCGGTCCAGTATTTACAGTGTCTTACCCTTCTGATCTCATGTCTACCGTCGTCTCTGGAGTCACAACAGGTGAGTGTGTTGCTATGGCGCTCGTTCTGTGTTTTTGTCGCTGAATCTTCCGCCATCTTCGATGAACCAGCTGCTGCGGCTGCAAACACGGCCTCCCCTCTTTCTGGCACAGTCGAAGTTGGAGTCTCGAAGCATTCCCTTCCCCCTGGTTCAATCGCAGCTGCTGTTATCTTCCCTATCTTGATCGTGGCCAGCTTGGTCGCTTACTTCTTCGTTCGCAGAGGTTTGTAGGCCGCCCCTGGGTTTCTTCCCTTTCAACTCCTACTGATAATACTTCCATACTCCCCGCTTAGTCCGAAGCAAGCAAGCGAGAAAAAGCCAAAGATTCAGTCAAGCGATCGACAATCGTATGTCGCGTCTGTCAACAGCTTGGGAATCCGGCCGTCCATCTACACACCACTCCTCTGCCGCCGGGCGCCCCTCAGTCCAATCCCGTCGCACTCAGATTATCTCCCAATATGCACCTGGAGTCCTCGACTACAGTAACTCTACATCGACGTCACCAAATAACCAGATCCCTGAGATGACGCAGGTCGATGGTTCGAGTATGGAGATCCTCGAACGACCAAAGACATTATACAGTGGAACAGGAAATCGAATCAGTTTTGCTGATGATCTAGAGTCACCTACAAGACCATTATCAAAGCACACGAAGAACGCGGGCTCACAAGGTGCATCTGCTATCAAAAAGTCGATGCACAAGCTGAACACATCTCTCCCCAAAAGGAGTTTAGACTTTGCGCTTTCTCCGGATCAGGAGAAGGGTGCATTCTCGTTGCGGGATGAGGATGTCAATGCTGGTGGAGATCGAAATTCGGCTGGGTGGACGAATGAACTTCGCAGTCTCGAAGCTGTTCTAGGTGAGCAATTTATCCTGCTTTCTACGCCGATGAATCTACGCTGACCAACCTCTTTTTCAGCAATGAGAACAAGTCAATACTCATCTAATCCATCCCCAACCTCTCAACATTCCTCCCCAACCAATAACCAGCTTCCTGCACAACCACCCGCCGCCCATATTGCACCATCCTCCTTTCCACTCCATCCCCCGACAGTTGCTTTATCACCTGATGAGATGCTCAAGGCTTATGCCGCAGCTCGCAACCGTTCAGGGTCCGTCTCTGCCAACTTGCCTTTGACGACGATGGGGACAACGAGGAACATCATCTCTTCACCCACGCCCGTTGTCATGAGAAACAACAGCAGCGACGGGGCAGCTACCAGGTTGAGCGTAGCGAACAGGACCAACAACCCATTCACGAGGAGTATGCTCGCGCAGAGTTATGCTGAGAATGAGAAGAGCGTAGGTGAGGACGACGAGTCGTTTGTGGAAAATAACTTCGCTGGAGTCGGCACGAAACACAAAAACGGAGAGAAATTCTAGTTTGGCTACTGACCTTTGAATAATTACCCGCTATCTTTTTTGTTTCTTGGTTACTCTGTCGGGATCGCTTGTTTCTTAAGCAATTCACTCCTGTTACACCTTCAATTTGCTTTCCTTGCTTGAAGCAGCAGACTTTTCGATGCTTGAAAACTTATATCTATACCCTTCCATGAGATCATTGTGCAAACTCAGGCTCCTTGCCGTCAATTCTGAGGGCAAATTTATCTATGGATTCTCCATCAGTCAAGCCATTACATGTTGCGTTGATTACGATCTCATCCTTAGAGCCTCCAGTAAACACTGAGCATCAACGGAGTGTATTGAAACTACTGTCGAGCGTGTACGAGGAGGAGGGGAAGCTTCTCTACACGTCGATTTGTCGAGCTAGGACAACTGCATAGACAGAGGAGGTATGCACAACAGATGATGTGATGGTCGATTGAGGTTAATATAGTGGATCTCAAATTTCTACGTGGATGTCGACGTCAACCTAGCGCGATACCTTAGCAGCACGATCGCGATCAGTAATAGTCAGGTGTCTGGAACAGGTCTCTTCCTTTCTCTTTCTCTCTCTCTCTCTCTCTCTCTCTCTCTCTCTCTCTGTATTTCTCTCTGTGCCTGCGCGTAGCCAAAACTGAAAGTTCAGAAGATGAATGGTTATCAAGGAAAACACGAGTGAGTTTATTTGTAGCCGTCTAATGTTTGAATGTACACATTTCCCAAGAACTCATTACGAGGAATGAAGAACGTTCAAATTTAACTAAATATTTACTCAGAGATACCGGAGACTAATGAAAGCGGTACACGATCAGTATAACGATACCAAATAGCAAGGGGAGAAGTCGAAATTGTACTCACGAGCAGAGATCAATGGGGTAGTGACTGGACCACCCTTCTTCTTGTAGAAGTCAATGACCTTGTGGGCTCTGGAGACGACACCTGGTCCGTTCATCTCGAAATGGTCGTAAACCTTGAGGTAAGGTCCAGAAGCACCGAAGCCATCGAGACCGAAGTGTTCGTGAGCTGAAAAAAATGAGAGGCCGGCGGTTAAATAAGTTTTGGCAGGGTGTCAGAGAAAGGTAATACGTACAGTACTTAGCCCAACCGAAGGTGTTGTAAGCCTCAACGGACAAGATTGGTGCACCGGATGGGAGGACAGAAAGCTTGTACTTTGGATCCTGCGCCTCGAAGACTTCCCAACATGGCAAAGAGACCACTCTGGCGTTAACGCCTTCCTTGGCCAAGAGAGCGGCAGCCTCGACAATGATAGCGACTTCAGATCCGGTGGAGACCAAAGTCAAGTCGGCGTTGGCGACCTCCTTAACGACGTAACCACCCTTGACACCGTTCTCAATGGTGGAGTTCTCGAGTTGTGGGAGGTTCTGTCTCGAGAGACACAGGACGGATGGAGTGTGGGAAGACTTGATGGCAGCGAGGTAAGCAGCAGAGGTCTCGTTACCGTCAGCTGGACGCCAGACGGCCGTGTTTGGCAAAGCTCTGAGCCAAGCAACAGTCTCAACAGGCTGATGGGTTGGACCATCTTCACCGAGACCAATGGAACTAGTGGAGGGGTATGGTCAGCAAACACCGATCAATGAGAAAGAGGACGAAGTCCTGTGGACTTACTCGTGGGTAGCAACCCAGATAACTTGGTGGTGAGACAAGGCAGAGAGTCTGACAGCACCAGCAGCGTAGGAGACGAAGTTCAAGAAGGTTCCTCCGAATGGAATGAAGAGACCGTAAGCAGAGATACCGTTCTGTATCAGAAGAAAAAGCACGCAGGTCAGAAAGAATTGATTATTAACACTGGAACAAAGTGTTGATAATGTTAGACTAACCATGATGGCACCCATGGCGTGTTCTCTAACACCGTATCTGAGGTATCTACCGGCGTAGTTACCAAGGCCAGTGGATGGTGGTTGGAAGTCAACGGCCTCCTTGACACGGGTGAAGTTGGAACCAGTCAAATCGGCGGAACCACCGATCAACTCTGGGAGTTCCTCAGAGATAGCCTGGAGGACAACCTCAGAGTACTTTCTGGATCCAACGGCAGCATCACCAAGCTTGTAGACTGGGAGTTTAGCTTCCCAACCCTCTGGGAGCTCACCAGCGATTCTTCTGGCGAGAGCGGCAGCCTCAGTTGGGTACTTGGACTTGTAAGAAGAGAAAAGAGCGTCCCATTCCTCGTTGGCCTTGGCTCCCTTGGCGGCAGCGGCAGCATACTTCTCGTAGGTCTCGGTTGGGACAGCGAACTTCTCCTCTGGGTTGAAGCCGAACTTGGTCTTGAGAGCGGCAACATCATCAGCCTTCAGTGCTATATATCAGAGAAACAGAAGAAAAGAAATGAGTGAGGTACATAGGAGAGAAGAGACTGGACATAATACGCACGAGCACCGTGAACACCGTGGGTTCCCTGGAGCTTGGAACCGAAACCAATGGTAGTCTTGCATCTGATGATAGTTGGCTGCGTAAGGTTCTTCTTGGCAGTAGCAACGGCCTCATAGACAGCAGCGAGGTCGCTGGAAAAACACGAACGGGAATAAGTCAATAAGTCCGTTGCATGTGTAATGGGAAGTCCGAAGCTTAAAGAAGTCATCGTAACTCACGTATCTGCGTTCAGGACGTGAAGAACTTCCCATCCGTAAGACTTGAATCTCATCTCGACGTCCTCAGTGAAGGATACGGCAGTATCACCATCGATGGTGATGTGGTTGTCATCGTAGAAAGCGATGAGGTTACCGAGTTGCAAATGGCTAAACACAACAGCCACATCAGTAAAAATCCTTTCCTGAGAGAAGACATTAGCAGATGCCAGATACGAACCCAGCGAGGGATGCAGCTTCAGAGGCAACACCCTCTTGCAAACAACCGTCTCCGGTGAACACTGGGAAAGAAGCAGTTTGGCGTAGTCAGTACACTGATACATCAAAGCAAGGATTGTGATGTCTTCGCTTACTATAAGTGTGGTTGGTGAAGAGTGGGAATCCATCCTTGTTGTAGGTGGCTCCGAGCTGAGCAGCAGCGATGGCAAGACCGACAGCGTTGGCGAAACCCTGACCGAGAGGACCAGTGGTGACCTCCACACCTTTACAGAATGAACAAAAAAGATCAGTAACGGTTCAAAGAACTTGGAAAATACGAATTGCCCATCAACAAAGAATATAAATCCGAACGTGCCGGAACGCTCCCGGTACGAAAAAAAAGGGGACGGAGAATCGATGAAAAAACATACCATCGGTGACGTGGACTTCTGGGTGTCCTGGGGTGTTGGATCCCAACTGTCTGAAGGACTTCAAGTCGTCCATTGAGACCTTGTATCCCAGCAAGTGAAGCATGACGTATTGCAGGGCGCAACTAAATTATCGCCAGGAGTAGGGGGACGCAGGGTGATGGAAAAGTAAAAGCTCAGTGAAATGACATAAGAAATACCTGATCAAACATAAGACTACTTACGCATGTCCGTTAGAGAGAACGAATCTATCTCTGTTAATCCATTTGGAGTTCTTTGGGTTGGCGACCAAGAACTGAGACCTGGCGAATATACGACCAATTCAAGATTTTGTCATAACCAATAGTCTCTATACTTCACATTTTGTATAGCATAGACTAAAAAAAAACACTCACCAAAGCATGTGAGCAAGTGGAGCCCTGCACAAAAAAACTCAAAAAGTCAATAAATCTCGGTTCTTTCACGGCCCCAACGAAAGAAGGACGCACATTCCCATAGGGGCACCTAATCAACACCAGATAAGCTTGGTCAGTGAAGAGAGATTATATTAAGCATAGACTGAACTCACCTGGGTGACCAGAGTTAGACTGCACGAAGGGAAAGTGACGAGGACCGTTTCGTCAGTCGCAAGTATCACCATCTAACCGATACCCGAAGTCGAACTCAACTTACCTTGGACACAATATCAGCAGCCAATGTTCTGATCGTAGCGATACATGTATCGTCGATCTTATTCTCTGTGAAAGACATTTTGGTGTAGATGGATGATTATCTAGACGTTTCCAAAAAGAATATTTAAAAAAGATGGGCAGATGGTAATCAGACCAGATGAAGCAGATGGGCCGGTAGCTGCCTTGACAATATGTGATGCAGAGCTTTCCAAAGGTAGGGAAGACTCACCTAAAAAGAATTAGAGATGTCGTTCAACGCAAGTAAGCCCCTGGCGATTACTGACGGCTGCAGCTGGCTCTGCCTTTGCGGCAACAGAAAACGGTGGCGGATTGCCACTGCAGGGAAAATAAGTGTAGGTCCCATTGGAAAGCTCGGATGTAGCAGAGACCTCTTGGAAACAGATTAGAGAGAAATGGTGTCTGTCAGGAGCGATCCTGGCGACAGCACCTGGTGAAAGTGCTGCGAAGAAACTGGCAACAGGGAGCCTCGCAGATTGAAGGCCCGGCATCTCTTTAGGGAGCCGGAATAGCTACTGTTAGACTATTTGACTTTTGGAAGGGTCAAAGGGGTGGTGAAGATAGCGGTAAACTGGGAAAACGCTGTCATTTACGCGATTGTTGTGGTGACGCTAATAAGGACAGCATCGATTGGCACTTCCATTCACTCAATATTCACTCCACATGAAATGGGGCTTTGTATTTATTACTATGTTCAGGTTGAGGATATTTGGTTTCTTGATTGGAGGTCTCATAATAATTCTCATCTCTAAAGGAAAACAAACCTCAAATCCGCTAGTGGTTGATGGAACGCTTCACAATCAACACGGTAAACTAGATCACAGATCAGGCACTTGAACAACTCTCACGGCGTCTTAGGAATAGAAGGACGAGTTTCAGGATATTTGAACATCATAATTTCTACTAGGTGTGGTCCGCCCTCAGCGCAAATGATTTTCAATGCAGCAAAATCTTTTGGTTTTGGAAACCCTCTAGTTTACTAGGTACTATTGAAAAACTGGCTGAGTCCACTAATTTGAAAAGCTATCCGTAACCCTGATTTGAGCTAGAAAATTCAGTAGCTCACTAGCCGCGTTTTACCACCACCAATCATCGGCCAAGAAATCGCTCATTTAAGACTCTCTAGGCTCATGATAGGAGCAGAAGAATGTACCCAAATCTTCTAAGGTCAACCTCGAAACAGTCGTCAAAGAGACTAATTTCTAGCAGTTCGGTTGCTGCCTCAAGCGCTTCGTCCTCGTGTGCTGCTTCTTCAAGTAGGAATGGCTTGGTAAGTCTATCAAAAACCATTTCATACCTTCTGTGTGCGACTGAACTAGCAAGCTGATCTGTTACCTCGCTCTCTCCAAAAAATGTGTTACTTTTTCGACACAGCAGAAAAAAATCAAGAAGAAAGTAGAACCAAGCTCTTTGGTGCTTGGGCAGCGTCGGAATCTGCATAGCTCAATACCCAAATCGGGATTAGCTAGTGTGAGATGTCAGGAGGAAGATGAAGAATGGGCAGCTCCCAGTCAATCGTATCAGACTTTGACCTCTCGACCTCAAGAAAGTAACACGAGCAGCCCAAACTTTCACCGGCTCAGCAGCAAATTCCCACTTGTATCTGTGAACGAAGATGTCAATTCAGTCAATAGTCTAAGTCGTCAATACGATCTTCTCCCTTCCGAACCAGATCAGCACCTCGCTCGCATTATCTCTGAACCCCATATTCTGCATCCACCTTACAAACAATGGCTCCAGGGCTCAGATCATGGAAACCGACCATCCTCATCAACGTCTTCAACGTCGTCTATCCCGCCAGAAAAAGCTTTTATGGCGCTTCGACATCGTCAAGGAGGTACTAGCTACACGAAGTTTCTTGCCGAAGTATCAACTCAGTCACTACTCCGATTCGTCAACCACCTGTACTTCTCTTTGGATCAAACTCTATACCAGTCTGATAGGCTGTTAGATGCGAGAGGCGACACCTCGGTCGACTGGCATCGAAGCACCGAACCTCGATCAGTTACATTCTTGTTACTGGTCAACGATCTTCTCACTCAACAACAACCCAACCTTGACGTCCTGAATCGGTGCCTGATCTTCAAATGGGGTATAGGTGAACGCCAGTCTTGGCTCTTGCCTCAGACGATCGACAAGATAGTGTCACTTTTGATGTCGGACTCAACTTGGAAACGTCAACATTTGAATCGAGGTCAGGCGGTGTTTCTGTTGACATTCATCGTGCAGAACATCAATGTTTCGAAAAATTATGAGTCGCTGGATTGGATTCACGAGCTGTCGGAGGTCATCTTGGATCAAGCTAAAGTCTCTGATTACACCATTCGAGACTCAAAGTTTGGTCCTGTCACTTTCAAGGAGCAGTACGACTATCTATCATACGTACCAAGCCCTGGTATGGCAGATTCTATCCTGTCACGTCAGGATGAAGTTCATCTAATCTTGGACGGCATTATCGCTGGTCTCCTCTCGCAACCCACAACACCAACCAGCGATCTCCCTTCCAACAAACAACTATCCCTCCGCACCCTTCAGCTGTTCAAAAAGATCATCGCCTTGGATCTGCTACCTTCTAACTCCATCCAGCTCCTTCAAAAGCTCTCAGCGCTTCCTCAACTTCGCAATAAACCTCGAGAGATTGTCTTGTACACGGCAATGGGTACATTGACACATTTGGGAAGGGCAGACGATTCAGCCAGGCTGCTGAGCTATCTGCTGCGCCCCTTAATTCCGGATACGGTGTTCCATCGGGGTGTGAGATGTCAGCAGTGCGGTAATTATGGCCATGCTCATGCCCAGTGTAACGAGAACGCGTTCTTCGCGGAACCTGTATGTGTAGTTTACCTTCAAAATTGAGAATTTGGTACCAGAAATCTCAATTTATTCCCGCTTCTTTACAGGATCACACTTTCATTCTCCCACACACTGTTACCAGTGAAGTATTCCCTGCAATCACTCACCAACTCCTCACAGCTCGAACGCAATCATCCCTATCACAATGTGCAGACCTCATCATCAATGCCTCCCTCGCTGGATTTCCACTTCCATTCAACACTCTTCACAACTTTTACCAATCGTGTATTAAAGCAATCTACAGCTTGCCCCCCCATTCTACAACCGAGCTCAACGCCCTCGCCTCCTTAATTTCTGACGTCTACATCCGACTGGTTGATGTTGGAGGACCAGTTCCCGAAGGAGAAGCTCTCGTCGTTCTAGTTGACAAGTTGGGTACTGATGCGAAGATGCTCGGAGCTCAAGGTCTGTTGAGGGATCTGGAGGAGAAGCTGGACGCCTTTTCAGATGCTGACTTGGGTCAGATCATCGGTGGAAACTTCCAGTCTGAGTTCCTGATGACTCTGCTGGAATTTGGGGTGAAGGATATGGCGAAGAGATTGTTTACTTCGTGGACAGGCAATGATGAGGACAACGAGATCACTTTTGTGTCCTCGACAAACTCGGACTATACCACCACTGGCCACTCTGAATCTTCTAACACAGGTTCAACAGACAGCAACGTACTCCCTTCAGGCCACCCCTCGTCAACACCGCCACCACCGAAGCCGAAGCCAACAGCGTCCAGCAAAGAGCTGCTTCTTCGCGACGTCCAGTTAATGTACAAGCTAATCGACACATTCGGCAGTTCCAATGTAACCTCATCAGCACCTAAAAGGATATCGACAATGGCTGAACCTCTTGGTCTCACTTCAACGTTCTCTGGACAGCCTCTGACGTCTTCATCGTGGTTGTCGGAGACAGATAATCCGATGAACAGCATCAGAGGAACGGCACACAGTGAGTTGGTTGCTTTCGAGGACGCTTAGTGAGTTTTTTTTTTTTCTTTTTTCTTATTTGGAGAAGGCTCTGAAGCGAATACTGAACATGTTGCTATATATCCATCAGTTTCCAGTCCTTTGGCCAGAGGACTCCATTGTCAGTCTTGGTCCGAGAGCGGGTGATTGCAGAGTTGGAAGTGAGACTAAAAAGTCTTCTCCAATGGGAAGCTGGACCCAGAGATAATGGCCCTTCAATCAGTCCGGTCCTATTGGCTGAGATCAAGAAAAACACTGGAGCGCCTTTGGATAGTTCGGCGCCTCATCTTCTGGCGTGTGTCGTTAGAGACAAGTGGAAGCTTCTGAGGTTCGATCCTCATCGTCTTGAACTTCCCGGGTCTCGAAAATTGACAAGCTTTCCTATGATGTTTAATTAGCCGCTATGTAAGCGAATTACAAAATCGAACGTCATCATTTGAACAACTTGAGGCTGCTCAAGAACGCTATATCAACCTGGTCTCTGAATACGGTGCTTCAAGTGAGGAGGCTTCAAGTTCTTTTACTAAAGAGCTCTCCGCTTGGATTACAAACACCATCGCCAAGGCAACCACAGAGCCCATCTACCTCTCCGAGTTGTTCGAAGAGAAGCGGAATGATGTTGACCGATTGGCTGCTTTCGCTTTCCTGGGCAACTGTTTAGAACAAGGTGACGTCGAAACAGGCAGGCAACGACTGAAGATGATGTTTACTCTGGGCTTGAACGTCCCACGTGAAATTATCACACAATTCTACGGTGCTTGTGGAACAGCTCTAGAGAAAGCCACCTCAGATCAGACAGCTGCTCACCATCTTGAACACATTATCCACGACGTCTACTCAGCAACATCCTTGAATTCTGCCACACCATCACCTCCTCCACCACACGACAGGGCGTTGTTTGGTCTCCTGAACTTTCTCATTCGATCATCAACGAATAAAAACAACGCAGCAGTTCAATACTTGGAAAAACAGTTGGAAAGTATGGATTACAACACGGAGCCATGGTTTCTGAGCGGGACCGCTCCGGAGTTGAGGGGTGCATTCGTCTGGAAGATTGCAAATCAGGTCTCTGTAGACCTGGCAAAGCCCATCTGGGATTGGGTCTTCATCAATACAGAGGCTCACTTCTTAGCAGAAGATTGGGATGGTCTCAAAGCGTTCAACCCCATAAAGCCTCAGAATCGGGAGGTCGCAGCCACGCTCTTTCAACCAACTCCATCGCCGCACCCCTCTGTCCTTGACAAAGATGTCTCCTTTGCTCAAGATGTTCTCAAAGGATACATAGAACACTATGGATCTCTGGAAGCCATCCCTCGAGCTTCTCTTGGTTCAGTCTCCAAAGCCTTCACTCTTCTCAACTCCCCAGCCGCGTCATTCTCCATCTTCAGAGAGTTCCTCAGCGGTAAAACTATCCCCTCTCCAACAGATACTACCGATGTATTTGCTGTTGTAGCGAGAAACGATGCTCGAAAAGGACTGGAACTCATCAGTCGGGCCCATGACGAGGGAATCCCCATCAGCAAGGGTGGAATCCAAGAAGTGCTGAAAGCTGCTATACGGTTGGAGGACAAGGATGCGGTAGCAGCATGTATCGCACTGTGTGTCAAAGCTGGAGATGTTGCCAGCACTTTCAGAGGCGACCTGCGAAACGAAGTGGCTCTCTTCCACTTGAAGAACGGCGTCGGCGCATTCGAAGATCGCGTTCGTGATTCTCTCCGAATGCTTGGACCAGCAGCTGGTCCTGTGGCTCACCGATACCCCATCGCTTGGGCTACCTACGAAACGTTCCTGGACGAAATTATTAGCCGCGGAGACTATCTTGGTGGAATCAACTTAATCGAGAGGGCCTTAGAGCAACACTTCACCGTCGACCTCAGCATTCAGTACTTTACCTTCCCAAGAATAGACGACCACTACCATGATGCCAAGCTTGAACTCATCTTACGGCTCGCTCGTGCTGTAACGCAGCACTTCGACTGGATCCTGGCTGTCAAAACAAATCCTTCCTCGCCGAAGCCTCCTCATCTCCATCAGTCGCAGTTCTACACTCCAGCGCTAGGAGAGTGGAGACTTATACAAACTTTGATGCACAAGGTACTAAGTTCCTATCTCACCGCTTTCGCAACACCAAAGATGGCACACAGGGCAGCCCTATTGGAACATCTCAAGACGTCATTCCTGCCTCAGCTGGATGAGGAGATGGATTTAAATAATTTCTTGCCGGAGGCTAAATTATCCATCACGGTCGCTCGAGCCAAGGCGAGAGTCAAGACTAGTCAGAACAAGCTCTCTTCGGCGCCGCAGCCTATAGTCTTTACTGGTTTGAACAAGAATACAAGGTATGGAACGCTTGTCTGAGCCACATTGTGCGCAATGTATCGTTCGTAGATCCTCAATGTGATGCGTAAGCGTGGTCACAAATAGTTCCTGAGAGGGACATATTGATACGATATGCTTTAATGAAGAACAAAACTTTACAAACGCATAATTACACTGAAAGGTATTTACAAGACGTAGTTACACTTGGAACGCACACCCTGCTTGGCACGAGCATATAGACGAGACGAGACGAGCCATCTTAAAAGTGCCACCCCTACTCTGAACCTCTCCTCTTCTTATCTGGGATAAACAGCTCGCCGATACCCCTTTTCCTCGTCTGAGCTTTGAACATACTCTTCTCCAGCCCATTTGCTGGGCTGTAGATGCCGATGCCTTCATACCCGCTGGCAGCGGGCGTCAACCCGAGCGTGAGGCCCATAGTTGACACACCGGGTGGAGAGTATACGGGGAGGGAAACGGACAAAGGCGATACCGCTGGGCGGGGGATGAGGTTGTTGATGTAGGCGTTGGAAAGGACCGATTGTGGGCTCGGAACGACTGGTGGGTGGTCAGTAAACGACGTCGTGTTGGACCAGAGAGAGGGAGTGAATGCTTTTGGCATGTAGTAGTCGGATAGGTAGTTTTGCTGGTCAGAGAGTGACGCTTGGGTCGAATAAGATGTTGTCATAGTGGATGGGAGATAGTTGGCGTTGTACATCTCGAGCAGATTTTGGCTGCCATCAATGAGATTCAAGCTAGCCGTCTAAAGAGGCATTCAAAAACCAATAACACAGAATAAGTATGGTACGGAAATTACGTCAAATAATTTGCACTCACGTTCCCATCTCCAGCACCTTCAATAGAGAATCCAAAAATCCCAGGAGACGGAACGACGCGGGCTGCGTAGGTCTCAGGATGACCATATCCTTGGGACACATTCTCAACCTCTGATCCTTGAGCAGAATTTGATACTGGTGAGAGAGGAGGAGGAACATGTCGTCTCTTGGACGGAGGAGCTTGTTCCTTGTTGTGACTGAAAAGAAGGGACTGGTGGAGATCTTCATCACCTTCCTCTGAACGAGAATCTTCAGAATCAGTTTGATAATTTATTTGTTTTCTCTTTTTGTTCAAGCGTGGTTTAACGGCGCCAGCACCGTCGAGTTCGACACTGCCGCCAACGTCGCCCAATTCTGGGTGAGATTTTCGTCTGTGCCAGATACATCACGGAAGCATCAGCATTGCATTCAATTTAGCTTAACGAGAAAGAGACTTACCTATGCCGGGCAAGTAAATCAGCTCTAGCATATCGGGCCGAACAGTCTGGCTGTGAACACGAATATGGTCGATCGCCAGAATCTATGGCGAACCAACACTTTGTCAGTCAACCTTTTTTTTTTTACCAGCTGCACGATGGAAAGGAAGAAAGGGATGTAAGGAAGCTTACGAATTCGGATATGACGCTCAACATTCTGCGCTCTCGTGAACGTCGACATGCAATGCGGACCTTATTGTCATGGTGGCATGTCAGATGACTCGATGGCGAGAAAATGACGGGTCGTGCTCACATTTAAAAGCTCCTGCCATTTTTATGAATAGATCAATCTGTTTGCGATAGACAGTGGTGAAGTTGTGGTCTGTAAAAAGAACGGAGTGTGGCAGTGGTCAAAATCGAGGTGTGTGAGTGCACGGGAATCGACGTAGTGATGAAGCCAGCAGGAAGCAGGTGAGATTTTGTGTTCCTATCAGACGAAGCAATACAGTAGCGAAAACGTACATTGAGATTCGAGAAAAAGGGAGGGGGTGATGACTCTGCCAAGGTAAGGATATGACAGTTTTATGGTCAGCTTCGCATTCCAAATTCCGCGGTGGGGCCACAACAAATCGATAGCGATTCCAGCTTTTTCCTCGCCAACCCAGAGAGCTGACAATCCTTCCCGGGAACTCACCAATTTTTGTTGTTAAAACAGTGTGATACTTCCTATTGCTATGATGGCTGCGTTTTCAGAGGCTAAAAGAACGGAAAGAAAATAGAAAGTGAATCAGATCGTAATCGTTTGAGCTGCAGATCGAACGAGAAATCCTCACCAATAAAAACACAAGTTGGTGATCCAAGTAAGATGCTGAAGAGACAGGAAAGAGGTCAGTATGATCGCAATGGGAGGTGAAATGAGATAGATCGACGGGCAAAGCGCTGGACACAGAAGCGTCGTCTCGTACCGATGTCGAAATATTGTAGCTGAACTTGTTGTTACTTACTCTTGATTCCAAGGGTAGGAGGGTGTGACGACACAAGAACCTGCTTTGTACCTGGGCGATTTGGGAATGGAGATATCCGAAAGAAAGGTGGGCGAAGGGGAAGACGACAGGAGGAAATCGAACCTTTTTTCCTCAGCTTCAGGAACTTAAACAAAACTGACTTTTCCTGTCTTCCCGTCTCGTAGGCTATTCTTGCCGGTTAAATTCGTTTTTGAATTAAACTAGACTTGACGCTGGGCAAGCGTCAGCGTGACGTCGCGGCCCTTCTGCTTTAATTTGAGAAAAAGGATGAAGCTTCCGAATAGAGCCTTCCTTATTGCCAATTGCCGTATTTCCCAAGCTTCTCTCTCGAAAATGACGGGAAAAGATGAATGTCAGAAGAGTTGGGAATTTCAACAATGTCAGTTTGTGTCTGCTGGGTGGGTGTCCGTCCCGGCTCTTCACCTGAGATCGAATGACACGCTGTTGTAAGCCTTTGCTACCTTGCCAGTTCTTGGAGAGACTGATCCTGAATCTTGGTAGAAAGACCGAACAAAAGACAAATATATATAAAGACTGGTGTAGAGCAGTAATGTAGCAAGATGAAAACAAGCGTCTGTGTAGCTGCCTCCTCGCTTATGAAACTTTCCCTTGGCGATCGTTCGTGCCCCCACTCCTTTCTTCCAAATTTTGACTACTTCAGCCTGTTTCAACCTTGCTGCTATATGTAAATCTCTTAACTGCTCCCGATCGCCAGTCAAGCCTATCGTACAGCATCAGAGGAGCGGAGTTGTCACTCATCCTTCGACGAGGCACTGCAGTGCAGGGGGATCTGCTCATTCCAACACAGAGAACCAGCAATCTGACGCTCACTTACTTTCCCCTATTCCTGATTGGAATGAGTAGTACTTCATGTCTCAAGTCGAACTCCATCCATTCCTCTCAACAGCAGCAACTACAGAGTCTGTCACCATGTCTGCGCCGTCCTTCGGCATCATGGGTGACGGAAAACACAACCAGCACCCTCTGCTCGATTACGAGACGCTTGGAGGTCGAATAGTACCCAACCTGAGGAGGCAATCACAGCAGGCAAAAGGGTATATAGCTCCTGAGATCACCATTTGGACGAAACCAGCAAAGGTAATCTCAGATCATCGTGCCTCTCTCTTTGTTTTTTATTTCCAGCGTTTCCCATAGCTCTGACGAGAATTCTTTCCTCTCGTAGATCTTTCTTGCGTCTGTGATAGCATTTGTAACTGTGACTCTTAGCCTCACCATCGCAGTCAGACTCACAACTTCTTTCAAAACTCAGCTAGACAGACAGCAGGCTGATCTTCCCCCCTTCTATATGTTGTTTCCAGCTGGAGGTGGTCCAAAGCCTCCAAGGGTACTCCACGAATGCAATCCTCACCATCCCAAGTATCATATCAGAGCTCTACTTGATTCTCATGAGTGTCGTTGCTATCAAACGTCAGGTTGGTGCAAAGCCTTGCATTACGCTGCTTCAAAACGCCAAACCCGCCTCTGGGGTTGCTTGACTGACTTCAATATCTCTAATGACCTCCTTTCCTCCCCAGAACATGATTGCAGTCTTTGGAATAATAATCTTCAACCTCACCATAGTCATCTCAGGTTACATCGAAGCTGGCACACGGGCGCGTCTGCTAGAGGGTAAAGAAGGGTTCGAGGGCTCTACCAGCGTGCTGGTGTTGACATGGGTGATTCCAACTTTGGATATCTTCTTTCATGTTGGATGTGACTGGGCTGCTTTTCGGTAAGTCCTGAAAACACTCTCTTCTGGTAGGAAATGCTGAATTTGGAATTGTGGTGATCCTTTTGGAAGGTTGTATCGAAGCCTCGGGTGGTCATACTACAAGCGGTCTTCAGCTGATGAACGCATTCGAAACGCGTACAGAAACTTTCTGATACTATATGTGAGTCACTTTTACTCTCTCAATGGTCTCAGGTGGTCGCTGACATGGATCAACAAATGGAAGACGCTCCAACTTTGGATCTCATTCTTCCTCATCTCGCAGTTCATCACCATCTATGGCTCAGTATTTTCAATTCAAACAGAGCTCCCTGAGCTGAAATTTCCTACGCTCTATTATGTTGTTCCACCAATCACTTTCCTCCTTGGCCTCGCGAGCGTCCTCATCACCTCCTTCAGCACCAGGCGAGAATGGCACTGGCTCACTGCCGTCGGCGCCTTCTTGCAACTCTCCTCACTGGGACTCAACACATATACTTTCTCAATCTACACACGCGTCCTCCGCATGGTGTCGCACCAGACCGCGCTGCAGTACCTCAAGCCGGAGAACTTCCTTGTCAACAGGTACTACTTCCATTATTTTTGCTTCTGTGTACTCAGTGTCAGCGCAGGGGTATATACGATCGTTGTGTGGGTCGGCTTTGGTAGGGGGGTAAAAGACGTTCGTGAGCACTGTCTCTTTGATTCGCAAACCTGGTTGCGTCGTGCTGACTGTTTCGTTCGCCCGACTGTTGGCCCTTTCAGATCGTTGTGAAAAGAAGGGATACACTGGAGGCGGTCTAGTCAATTTATTCGAGTGATTAGACGCGATCCAAAGGACTATACTTCTTTCTTTTCGACTAAGTAATTGCCACAGCTAGGGAGTTGTTTTATTGTTTATTGGGATGCTGTTTGTTTTTCTCTGTTGACTTATCAATCAATCTCGCGTTTTGTCCTTCAATTTATCCTATCAGTAGGGAAAGCGCATCGTTAGGGAGACGAAGGTAAACAAACGTCAAATTGCCTAATGGGGATATAAGCCGGCACTTGCTTGTATTTTGCGCTTCTCTTGATTCAATTCAGGACGAAGTTGAACAGCTCGAGATGATTTCGACCCGTTTAGTAACCTAACTCAGGATTTCGTTTAAATTCTCACAGTTATAAAGGCAAAATCATTCCTTTACCTGTTTAGGAATCTACTGCCCGCCCGGTGCGACTTTGCAGGAGGCGCGACGAAATCGTCTACTCTTTTTGCCAAACGTCCAAGTAGCCCCTCCAACCCATCTGATAATAATGCCTCTAGCCATAGATCTCAAAGGTCAAACTGCCATTATCACTGGTGGAAACAGAGGCATCGGTCTAGGTGAGCTTGGACGACGGGAGATGAGGCCAAATGTTCTTCAACTGACCATTCCTTGGATTTCTCGCAGCAATTTCGAGGTCTTTTGCTCAAGGTAAGGGTATAAGCTCAGTCGCTTCGAAATCATAGAGACTTACGTGTGTTTCGATGGTGGTTTACAGCTGGTGCTGATTTGGCTATCGTCTATGCTACTGATTCCAACGCCCCCAAGGTCGCTGAGGACCTTGCTAGAGAATTTGGAGTGTTAGTACAGGCTTTCAAATGTCCAGGTAAGCGTTGATTATCCTACTGAACCTTTGTCCAGGTGCTGAAGCTGCCCTTTCTTGGTGCCCAGTTGAGGACGGTGCTTTGGTTCGTTCCGACTATCCGCCGTCGTCTATTTTGACGAACTCTTCCGCCAACATCATGTTCTGACCTCCTGATGTTTCCTTCACTTATCACTAGGTCGAATCAACCGTTGATGAAATCTTCAAATGCAAAGCTCTCACCCACTCAGGAGAAACTTCGCCAAACATCACGATCCTCATCGCTAACTCTGGCATTTCAGACTGGAGACCAGCTGAACTCACTTCCCCAGAGACATTTGCCAAGCTATTCCAAGTCAATACATTCGGAGTATTCCACTTCGCTTCGAGTGTGGCACGAAGATGGATTCCATCGGATCTTGCCTCATCGAACGCTACCACTTTGGCCCCGGGAATGGGAATGATGACTGGCCCAACTTCGAAGAAGATGGTCTTTAATGCTTCCATCTCTGCTTCTGTCGCAATGATTCCTCAACTGCAGACTGCTTACAACTGCTCCAAAGCTGGTAGGTCCAGAAGGAACGCATTTCTTGTTTGTCACAGCGTCCTAAAATGTTCCTGCTCTTTTTATCAGCTACGAAGATGATGGCCCAGAGTCTTGCTGGTGAATGGGCAAGATACGGAATCAGAGTCAACTCCGTCTCACCAGGATATGTCCTCACGGGTTCGTAGCGCCCTTACATTTTAATTTCCAAACCCATCCCAACTAACACTTACTCTTTGATCTTTTTAGACATGATTGCGAACCCACCAGACGAGGAGTCCCGTTCCTGCGCTGCAGTTTGGCAATCAAGAACTCCAGCCGGTTTCATGGCCAAAGCAGAGGACATCTCTGAGTTGTTCGTATTCCTGTCTTCGGATATGGCCAGGTTCATTACTGGTTCTGATTACCTGATAGATGGAGGTGAGCACATTGTACCTGGTTTCTGCGCGTCAACTGACTTTGTGGCATCTCGCGCAGGTTACACCATTTTCTAATCTCATTCTAGGGAACAATCGCTTGAAGAAACTTGTTGAGGTGAAATTGGAGCGAATTAGAGTTGATGGCATTTGTTACAATATTGTCGAATATCGTTGGAATTCGTTTGTTTACCCCGCACGAGCAAGCTCCAGCACGCCAGAGTGAGCTTTTCGCTCCCAACATCACCTTTTCTCTACTTTTTCAAAATGCCAGCCCTTCCCCTGAGAATTCGACATAGCGGTGGAATGAAGCAGATCACAGTTTCGTCAGAAGACTCGATACAACAGCTCATAAGTACGATAGAAAAGGAAACTGAGACCTTATCGATTGAGAGTGAATATATCTGCCCTTCCTGCTTTGTCTGCTATACGAAACTTCGAATCTGACACTATTAGTGCTCTCTCAGTCAAGTCAGGATATCCACCCAAGCTGCTCGAACTCTCAGACCCATCGGCACCCATTTCGTCACTCGGTCTGAAACCGAACGAGCCACTGGTCATCTCTGCAGCAACAGGAAACAGCAGTGTCCGACCAAAACCATCCCCACCTGTCAAAGTAGACGCACCCGTTCTTCCAGTAGCACCAAAGTCAGCACCCCCTGAATCGACTCCGTCAAGCTTCAGCGGTCCTTCCCCCAAAGCTGTTGGGAAACAGGGCCGTCCAACGGCAGTTGCTCTCCCTTCGGGAGAGCACCTAGTACATAGGATAGTGCCTGATGATAACTGTAAGTAACAAATTCTGTTCATAATGCAGGTAGATACTGAACTCTTCTTGTACCTAGCTTGCTTATTCACTTCAATAGGCCTGATCTTCGGTGGAATCTCGCCCTCAGAATTGCGACAACTCGTAGCCAAAGCAATCGAGTCGGATTCTGAAACATACAGTGAAGTTTTCCTCGAAAGACCACCGGCTCAGTACATCTCGACGATCCTGAAGGAGACGTCGTGGGGTGGAGCGATCGAGCTGTCTATCTTTGCCAAACATTTCAGGACTGAAATCAGCTCCATTGATGTGGCTAGTGGAAGGATTGATCGATTTGGTGAAGGAATGTATGATGATCGGTCAGTAGCGTCATTACTCGTCGCGTTTGGGTGTGTGTGCATTGACTGACGTGAGATGTCTACGTCCTTCACAGTTGCATCTTAATCTACTCTGGTATACATTATGACGCTCTCTCACTCTCACCTGGAGAAGACCTGCCTGCAGACTTTCACCAGACGGTATTTAACGTCAACGATGATTCAATTTTGAAGGGGGTAAGTTTGTGCATCAAATCTCGCCTGACTTTAAAGCCATCTCTTCTCACTGTGGTTTATATTTGGACTTTCAGGCAAAGAAGATCACAGATATTCTCAAAGCACAGCATTATTACACCGATACCGCGACGTTCGATCTGCGATGTCAGGTAAGTCATCAATATTCTTGACCAATCAGGTATCCTTATATTCAAGATTGCCTTTTTGTTATAGGTCTGTAATGTTGGTCTTAAAGGTGAGAAGGGAGCTCGAGAGCATGCGAAGCAGACGGGTCATGTTGAGTTTGGGTGAGTTCGGCTGCTTCAGTGTTCTGCGGTGGATTCACAGCTGTCTAACTCATCTATCTCTACAGCGAGTACTAGATTGGACTGAATCGTTCGAATGGAATTGCGTCTTTTACTTAGCTATGGATAGCACTAGCAATGCAATGGGCGTTTCGCTATTCTCATGTCAATCACAACAGAAATGTAGCGTATCTCAAACAACAAACTATCACCAATAGAAGCGGAAGATTAAAAAGAATCATGTGAGGTAGAGATGCAAGCTCAAAGTGGTAGAAAATCGAGGAGATCGTTATCGATTTATAAAGTGCTATTGTAAGCAGCGGTCAAAGAAATTGAAATCGGCCAAGGTTACACGAAGGCTCGACTCTTCAATGCACTCTACCTTAGGTAGAGGAGTTCCCGTAGAGTCCCGTAGAGTCCCGTAGAGTCCAACGAAAGAGGATTTACTTGTAGAAGACTTGTTGGGTGACTTTATTTCGATCGTCTGTCCATGGCCGCGAGAGTTGTGGAATAAAGCGAGATGAGATTCCGAAGGGACAGCAACAGCAGAACAAAAGGGATTCACAGCCGTAGTATCCAGAGATATAACGAAGTTTCTCGGACCTTGGTCTTGGATGACACCATCTCACGTCTTTAGAGATCTCATTTCTGTTACGAACGAGTGGAAAGGCGGGTTTGTAGTAAGCTCGAGCAGCTTGCATAGAAACGGAACCGGACTAACGATCCTGGAACATGGACTAAACAAAATCACCAAAAAGTGAAATCAATTTCATTTAACTTTTTAAATACGAGATGGGAAATGGACGCACAGGACTCAAAGCTAGCTTTGCTGAGAGCAAGAAAATAGCAGCTTGAGCAATAGAGCCATGCATCTGAGACGCGCGTTGCAAGAAGGCGAAGACGAAGCTTACCCGAGCTCGTCATCGAACCAGTATAGTTCAGAGGGCTCCATGCAGTCGGAGTGGAAAGCTGAGGCCATTGGGTAGTACTAAACGACAGGGAGAGGGAGGCGTGAGTCCATCTGGTTCAAAGCAAAATCGAGTAGGTCGTGGAGACCCAAGAAGTACGTTTCTGTGAATAGGTTATTAAGAGTAGTAAAACTCCACAGTTAGAAGACGTAATTTGGGCTTTGGTGTAAAGGTGCAGGGCTCACGAGTCACCCCAGCAGAACGCTTCGTCCTGCGATTGCGCAAAGCAGACCTCAGCAAACGTATCCACCTACGAAAGGAAAGCAAAAACCACACCTGCAAACATTCGTGCAAGATTACACCCTCACATGTGACTCTCAACCACGGCCTCACAATTGCTTCCTCTTCCTGAGCGTGATAGTAATCGCCTTTTTCTTCCTCGTCACTCGAACCCTGTACTTCTTCTTGCTGTTCGAGTTGGGGCTGACTGTACTCATGATAGTTGTACAGGACGTTGGTCGTCTCCGGATATTGGTATGGCTGGTAGTAATAGGCTGAATGTGGCATGATCGGGAGTTGGATTGATGGGATGAAGTGTCAATGAACGTCAATGTGGTTTCCTCTGCTTGCGTGGATGAGGAAAAGGAAGGTTTGTTCAATTGTGGTTCGAAGGGAAAATACAAAAAGTGGTGAGGACCAGAGGGGGGTGAACTCGTCAGTTGCGACGACAGGTAATGGCGTCGTCTGACCTCTGAAATTGGCGCAATATATTGAAACTTCTGGCAGGTAGCCGCAGCATAGTCCCTTCCCTAGTAGATTAGAACAGGAGATGCAATACAGCACAAACAAAAGTACAACACATTGTAAGCAAAAGAAAGCCCTCTTGATATTATACGTAGTATGATAGATTTGAATTGGTAGACAGCAAAGCGCAACTGTTGTTGTCGACTCATCTAAAACAACTCCCAGATTCTCATCGCCATTCCGGCGTAGGAGCAGATCGCCTTACTCGTTCTTCCGTCAGGACGTGGCCCATGTTTCCTTTGTCCTCTATTATCGGCGGTGAGATGATGCGGTCGACCCCACTGTCCGAGGTTGCGAGGCGCTCTTCCCGGAACTGCTTGGGCAGCAAAAACAGTCCGAGGCCATAGATCAGGACGAACAACTTTACCAGGTGAGAGAGAAAAAAATAAGTGAGTTCAGCGATAGTATCATGTGTTTTTTTTTTTTTTTAAAATGAAGCAAAAACTCACGCCGACAAACGTCCCCCATACCGCACCCTTGATGGCCCCCGTAACTGGTGCCCTCCCACTCCATACCTTCCACTCTCCAAAACCAAGCCATACTTGCGCATAGCCAAGGGCGAGGATGATGGTGCCCGTGAGAGGATGGATCCAGTTGGCGAGCGGCCTCCGTCGTCGAGGGTTTTGTCGTGACGAGGAGCGACGCGGGGCGTAGTGGATCGAGAAGCCAAAGATGAGCTGGCCGAGGAGGAAGATTAGATATAGCAGTCCCAACGTCTGGTTTTAGAGGTTGAAAAGGAAATGGGAGTCGGTATGCTGCTTTCTTCACTAGGGTAGATTCAAGTTTTTGACAGTACTTACTTGATGGCTGCTTTCGCCAAAGTGGCTTCGATTGCTCTCGCGGACAGCAACAACTCCCAGTGAGAACGCAACGATGACAAAGACCGCACCCAAGAGGTTGAAGCCCCAATGGACGCCGATCCATCGAGCAGCCCCACCACTCCGTTTTTTCTGCACTGCGCGCATCAACCTGGCGGAGATGACTCCGAGGGGGATGAGCACAAGCACGGCGAGCGAGCCAAAGACGGCATGGGCGAGAATGACCTTCTGCTGGCTCGTGTACGCACCGCCGTTAGCAAAGCCGTTCGTGGTCGCAATGGATGTTGGGGAGATCAAGGTCGGCAGGCCCGTGGCCGTCTGCGTGGCTGCGCCAGGTATATACCCTGTCACCAGGCTTGCTGTCTTGGTCTCACTCGCTGCAGCCCCACTTGAGAGGGACGCGGTGAGGCTCTGGGTGGATGACGTCGAAATAAGCTTCGTGAGATCAAGAGAGGAAATGCCCGACTCGTCGTGCTGCGTCAGGGTCGCGAAGGTGGAGGAGGAGGATGGGGAAGTCGAGGAGTATGCCCAGATTAGAGGGAGCACTGCAGGCGCTGTGGGGTCAACGATGGTAAAGGTGATGAGGGTGTTTGACGCGGCGATCTGTTCCGCGAAAGCCAAAGGAACATTGGTGTCAGAGTTTATTTCTCCCACGCAACAAAATGCATTTCGTTCCCATCATAATATAGAACTGGATAAATAAGACGAAGAACGAATGCAAAGCGTATGTATCGGGGCCAGGGGGGAAACTCACCCTCGTCTGAGAATCGACCAACTGGGCGCTGTTGGCCCAGTTCTGGACAGTGGGCATGACATGGCTCGCCGCGCCCCTCTGGCTGAGCACGATGGAAGCGTTACCGGTGGAAGGGTCCGTATGGGGCCAAGCAATCAGCATCGGCGAGTTGGCCATCGTCGTGCCCCACCCGCTGTTGGACCCACACACAGACACACACGGCCAATGGAGAGAAAGGCGAACGAGAGAAAGTCAACACGCGTGCCTCGAGTCTGTTTTGCGCCCTCCTCTTCTGAACGGGAAACGTACATGGCTATCCACCCGAAGCCACTGGAGGAGGAGGAGCTGACTGCATTCGGTGCCCGATACAGTGTGTCTGTCGAAGCGAAGAAACAGGCTCAGCGACGAACCAGATGAAAAAAAAAAAAAAACGCCAAGAAGAGCATCAGAGCTGGGAAACGGCCCTACAGGTGACGGTGCCCTTCGCAGTGTCCTTGACGCCCTGGACACACATCAGCTGGAAAGAGACACACAGCCGTCAGCAAGGGCCGGCTCGAGGGGGGGACGGGACAGGGCAGGGGCGCCCAACTCACGTCGGAGCAGAAGGCGTCGCCGGTCACGCCAGCAGCAGTCGAGCCCGCCAGCGACAGCACCAGCAGGGCGGAGT
>MVAQ01000265.1:0-27005 GCA_014825775.1 Krasilnikovozyma curviuscula
TCGATACCGCCTGCCCACATCAGCAACAAAAAATCAAGCTCGTCAGTTCGATCTCAACCCTTCATGCACTCCAGAGCCAGCAAAAACCCGAAGAGACCAGCACTTGCTGCTTCACCCACCTTCAACGACGACGCCAGTCTCTGGTACGAGAGGGATGCAGCCACTGAGGAAGACCAAGCCGAGTGGGGATACGGTTGCTTGGGAGTAAGGGCCGATGGCTATATGGGAACGATTTGAAGGAGTATAGCAGTTCAGCAGCAGCTCAAAGCAAATAGCTGGACGAGCTACGGGACTCACCACTTGGAGCCTCTAACCCATAACAAGATATCAAGCATAACACGTTAGCTACCCGTAAGAAGGTGGTTCCTCGAAGTGATATTGCTGCTACTGCTTACTGGTGGTAGCGACGACCTTGTAGTTTGGTTCACCGGAAGACATCCTGATTGATAACACTGAGGGAGTAATAGAAGTTCGGAATAGTGGGGTTGATCTGGTTAGGAGGGTCGACGGGGTTGGAATCAGTTTCCTTAGCATCAAGAAGGCCGTTGAGGCGAGCTCTTTTTTTTTTTTCGAACGACACGAGACAGATGAGACGAGCAAGTGGTTTTGCAATGATGTTCTAACTTAGGAATTGTAGTGAATGTATGGAAAATTAGAAGTAATCAGATTTGGAAGAACTGATGCTGAGGAAGCTCCGAACGCTGATGAAGAATCTGATTATCGGCGTCTTGCACTGGGCGCGAGTCGGGCGACAGAGATCACTATAATGGAATCGTATCAGTTTGGTCTCATAATCTAGTGGTAAAGCATGGGCGATTCGAAACGTAGAATGTGAGTATGTCACCCTTCAATATTCTCGGTTCTTCTCCTGGCAACCGACTTGAAAACACTTCGCCCTAGAATTTACAATCTACCGCAATTTGGGTTGTCTATTGCTCCGTAAATTATTATTATACTAAAATTAAACAGCCACTCTCTCTTTTTCTGGCTGTCAGACCGCTATCTTTCGTTTCCACTACCTCCGCTTTGAGAAAGAAATGCCCCTCTTAATTGAAGACATAAAAGTTAGGCCTCTAGACTCTGGCACTTCAGCTTTTCGAAGCCATGTATTAATTTGGTAAAAAATCAAAATTCCTAGAGTTTCTCAAAGCTATATCCCGAAGGCGACTCCTGTTGTTTTGATTTTACGTTGTTAGCGACGACAGGTGAGAGCGATCTCCTTAAGTGCTGCTTGTTTCGTCTTAGAAACGAAACTCGAATCCTGTTTATCGAGAGACTCTGTTCCTAAGTTGACATATCTGCCGCTGGAAAGCACACTATGCCTCTCTCGTCTCGAGTGGCAGATACCCTTAATTTCTCACAAAGACGCTCATCAATCACTACTCTGCAACAAGTGTTCTTCCTCCTTCCCTGAAACATTTTGGCGATTTCTACACTGAGCTAACTATTCAATTTCGAAAAGATTGTTGAGCTAACCTACCACCCCTGTCTTAATATTCGAACCTGACATCGACTCCGCGCCGATCTTTCTTAATCGCTAATTTTTGTCCTCGTCGACCATCTCCCCCTCCAAGCAACCAGCAGGAAGTTCTCTCTTTCGTACGCCAACGAACAAGGTCACTCAGAATCGACGTTCTGCTCCAGGCCAAAGCGGGAAGTCATTAGAGAAAGCTTAGTTTGAGGTCAAACAAAGCTAAAGAAGGCTTGGTATGTCACACCCTGTTCGACGATGGTATTTGGCACATCAACTTCGAGTTAATGTTGAGATGGATAGATAGGTGCACTGGATCACCTACAGAAGATCTGAATGCTGTTTTCTTTTCTCCACCAGAACATCGTGGCTCGGCAGCATTCTTCATCTCAAGACATGGCGAGCTTTCAATCGAATCGATCCTTTGCCAGACTGTTCGTTACCGTGGGACTGATAGGATATATCATACCACTTCTATGGCTGATACCAAGCCCCTGGGCGGTTAGGCCTACCTACCAACCACAGCGGACAGAGTATTTCGTACAACTAGAGCCGGAACCTCCGATGACACCGCCAGTCTGCGACCGCTGCACGGTGCGCCCTGACCTCTGTGAAGTGTACGGGACAAAGAATGTTGATCTTGCGAGAGCGTATGATGGGAGTGGGGCAAGGTGGCAGAAGGTGCTCCAGCGTGCGAAGAGCGGTCAAGCAATTAAGATGGGGGTGTTGGGTGGAAGCGTCAGCCGGGGTCATGGTTGTGAATGCGATCCGTGAGTCTTCTTATTTTGTCTAGGGTGTATTTTGGAAAAATCCCTGGCATATTTCTGATGCATTTCGTCTGTAGATGGCATACTCAAGTCTTTCAATGGTGGAATCAGACGTTTCCAAATCCTGGTAATGTGCATTACGACGGTTCAGTCGGTGCTAGAGGTACGTTACAATCTGTGTGAGCTCAACGAGATCTAGTAGCTGATTCCTTCCTTTAATGTTATGCTAGGAAGCGACTATTTTAAGTTCTGTCATGTAAGCAACCGACTGCCACCGTTGTTTGACATCGTACACCAATGCTTACTTGCTTCGCTTCTTCTAACCTAGCACGAACACTTACCACAGGATGTAGATGTGATCCTCCTTGAATTCTCGGTCAATGACTGGGAGATGTCCCTCACTTCATTCAACAATTTCGAAACTCTCCTCCGGAGCTTGCTCGAATACCCAAACTCACCAGCGATACTCATCTACGAATGGTTGAAGCTCTATGGCCAGGTCACCACTGGAGGAGATAATCAGGTGGCTATTGCTGGGTACTATGATGTGCCAGTCGTGAACATGAGGAGTGTGATCTTGCCACTGCACTTTTATGACGAGGACAGGATGAAAGAGGTGTTTGTGTGGGACACTTTTGATGAAAAAGGGGAGCTGAGGGAAGAGAAAGATAAACTTCATCCTAATTCTCTTGGACAGTAAGCACTAGAATATAAATTCTCTTTCGTGATAAAGGCTGGCGTGCTGACTACTCCTTTGTTTATCGAAATCCAAACAAACTGTGTCACTCGAAGTCAAATATCGGCGGATATGGTCATCTTATATTTGGAGCAGCGTCAGTACTACGTATAATTATGAGATTTTTCCTCTTTTAATAAAATCCTCTTGATCGACTTTCCAGAGCTGTGTTTCTTGATCAACCGCCCCGTCCAACAGCCTTCATCAGCACCCTTTGTAACACCCGACGATGCGCAGGTAGCTTACCGCATTCCTCCGGTGAGAGTCGATTTTGATTTCTTCTGTCATAGTTTAACAATACCTGAAAGCCAACATCTTCTAGCTGCGTCTCTCAAGTCAATATACTGATTCACCTGTCGAACCCACCTCACCATCTTGTTCCTCGGTCGACTCCACCACTAACCCTCTCGAGCCTGTGATGGATCTTACTCACGGATACGATCTGTGGCAGATGAGTGAAGAAAAGAAATTTTGGAGAGGGTTGAACTTTGGCGATGAGATTGTGTTCGAGGTAGAGACGACGGCGCCGGAGGGTGAGATGTGAGCTCGCACGCCTCTCTTTGCATGAACTCTAGAGCGTCATCTGACCTGAAACCACTACACTCTATTCCAGTACCGCGTATGTCCTCCGAAGTTCTAAATTTTCAGTCGGCGAAGTAAACTGCTACATCGACGGGGATAACTCTAAGCCTCACTCCGTGGACGCGTGGTGGCCTCGCACACAAAACGTTGGTGGATTCTTCAAGCTGACTGGGCCTGAAGATAAAATAAAGCCGGGCAAGCATCGGGTGTTATGTAGGAATAAGAAATATATGAACCACTGGCCGGAGGGGAAAGGCGAGGCCATGTATTTCATTGGGATGTTTTCAGTTTGAGTGATCTGGGGGATGGAAATCAAGCTGTGGCTTTAACTTTAGATCTTGAAGTAATAGACCATATTCAAAAGATTTTAATAAGGTGCCTGTCAAATACTGGAGAGTTTTGTTTTGATTTCAAAAGTGTCACATTTAGAGAAACGCCTCAAACTAGATACTGGTTCAGTCTGTGCAATTTCTAGGGATTTTTTTAAACCATCATGAACCTCATCTTTGGCCTTGAAGCAACCTATCCCTTGCTTTCCCAAAATATCTATAGCCCATTTCACGCCTTCCCAAAGGAGGAAGAGAATAAATTGGTTGTTGTGGCTATTTGAAGCGGAGACCGGATGAAAGCTTCGCGCTTTGTCGAGCTGAACCACTTCTGCCTCTCAAACCCAATATTCCAATCTATCTAAACAGATCTCTATCCTCCTATGCAGAACATCGTAGTACTGTCCGTTTCTTCACCTTGCCAGACTCAATTTCCAAATCCTTCCCCGCACCAGTTCTGACCCTTCCCCAATCTGCGCTTCAACAGACGCCAGAGGCCCTCAAACTCATCACATATAGATTCCTCGTTAGGATCTTCAAGCTCAACGTTTGAACTCAAGAAGGTGCCCATACCCAAAAAGGAGGACCTGAAGGAAGGGGAGCTGCTCGTCAGGCAGGAATGGATCGCTATGGAGCCAGCAATGAGAGGCTGGTTGAGTGAAGCTAGAAGGTCAGTTGAACAAATTTTTGCTTCTGTTTTCGTTGCTGACATCGTTGCGGTGTTGTCGCTCCGGTAGCTACATTGGTATGTCGTTGCCCCCCTTTATCCCCGTGTTAACACACCTTTCTCTAACGAGACCTTTACCTTCCTGCCCCTCAGAACCTGTCAAAATCAACTCTCCCATGAGGGCAGCAACAATCTCGCGTATCGTACACTCGAAAAGCTCTGGATTCAAAGAAGGCGACTGGGTCCAATGCTTCGCCGGTTAGTCTCTCCTCTCTTACCCGAGATGACAATCGCCTGCGCAGATTTGCTTATTGATACAGTTATTCGGTAGGTTGGACAGAATATGCTGTGTTTCCAGCTAAGTTTGCGAAGAAGCTCAGGTGAGTGCTTATGAATTCACCCTTGCGGGACGTTAATGACGAAAAGTCGCAGTGTTGATGAATCAACGGATGTGAGGGACTACTTTTCTGTTCTGGGAGAAACTGGTCAGACTGCTTACTGGGCAAGCCATGCTTCCTGAATTGTGCGGCTTCCAGTATCTGACAGAAGTGTTACTTGTTTAGGGACTATTGGATGTTGGCAATCCTCAACCAGGTGAGACAATAGTGGTCAGCGGGGCAGCAGGTGCAACAGGATCTATTGTTTGTCAGATTGCGTGAGTAAAGGTTTTTTTTCTCTTGATTTGATGGTACGCTGCTGAGTTTTGGCTGCTATGGGTACAGAAAACTAAAAGGATGCAAAGTCATTGGGCTTGCTGGCTCTGCTGATAAAGTCAAGTGGCTGGAAGAAGAATTGGGGATTGATAAAGCACTAAACTGTAAGATGCCAACATGTTGTTCTTTGGCTTGGAACTGTCGCTGACTCTATCCGCTCCATCACAGACAAGGACGATGAGTTCCGAGAGAATTTCAAGAAGGAAGTCGGGTATTTGGTGCGTAATTCCATCCCTCTCTAATCTCTTCTTTCGCTTAAAACTTTCCCCCGTTAGGATGTTTTCTTTGACAACGTCGGAGGATCGATCCTCAATCTTGCGCTCACGCGCTTGAAGCAAGGAGCCAGGATCGTCTTGTGCGGTGCTATTGAAGACGTAGGCTCTTTTGTTAGCCTTTTCGTTGACCCTTCTAATCAGTTCACTGTATGATACCTTTCTCAGTACAATAAAGGCGGGAAGACTGAAGGTCTGAAAACTTACACCAACCTGATTGGACAACGCGCAAAGATACAAGGCTTCATCGTGTAAGTCTTTTCTTCAACAACTCTCATTCAACTGTAACTAATTTTAACGAACGTTGATGAACCTCAGCTTTGACTACCGCAAGCGATATCCGATTGCAGAGCATGATTTGACCCAATGGCTAAAGGAGGGAAAGATCAAGCGGAAATTCTTCGTATTCAATAATGGGAAAGGTGGGATTAAGGATTGTCCTCGGGCGATGGAAGGACTGTTCAAAGGTGACAATTTTGGGAAGGTAAGTCACTTCGTTTGAGATTGAGTCGAGCGCAAGATTGCTGACGCGCAATTCATATTTTTGCGCTGGGGTTGTAGATGGTCGTAAAAGTATGGCCGGAGGATATACATATCAAAATGCAAAGTAAACTTTAGAAAATCAATGTACATATCGAATCGAACAGAATTCGTGAGTGCAACTTTTGCTGCTGCCCGTCTCGCGTGGCTAGAAACGTAATGCGTCTAGAAGCAGATTCCGGTGTCGCGCAAGTGGAACGTCAGCAGCAGAGCCGAACCTTAACCTGTCAAACTGCTCATCTGAGCTACGTTCTTTCGCCTTTCCAAAAGGCAGGTTCCTTTCAGTATAATGGAAGAAGACCAGCCCATAGCGTCCAGTAGCAAACTTCCAGCTCCCACTTTGGGGTCGTCTGCAGGACCGTTCTCGATCCCGATAAATTCCCTCACAATCTCACAGCCAGCACCTCCAGAAGAACCAGAGTTCGGTCTGTCAGTATACGAACGACGGCGAGCTGCCTGGCTCACTCCTCGGAATCCACAGCAGCAGGAACGAGGGCATGGCTTCGTAAAAGGAACGACAGAGGAAGGGGTGAAAAAGTCCATGAGTCGGTTGGAGGTTCTGTTAAGCAAACCAGGAGCTGAAGAGACAGAGGAAGCTTGGAGAGATGGGCTTGAAGGCGTATGGAGAGGTCTGGTTGGTGGGAGACGTAAGTTTTTCTGTTGGTGCGCAGAGCTGCATCGATTTTCTTGGGGTTCTTACGTTCTGACAGGAACTTTAAATTAATTTTCAACTTAGGTTTGGTAAAACGAATGAAACTGTCGGTGGTCATTAAAATTCTGAGGGCAGGTTGGATACGAGGTAAGTTGCGCCGCAAAGACCTTCTTTCCCTTG
This sequence comes from Krasilnikovozyma curviuscula, assembly GCA_014825775.1. Lineage (NCBI taxonomy): Eukaryota > Fungi > Basidiomycota > Tremellomycetes > Cystofilobasidiales > Mrakiaceae > Krasilnikovozyma > Krasilnikovozyma curviuscula. The sequence goes on from MVAQ01000265.1 coordinate 6,907, forward strand.
TTCTACCTTGCCTCTGACCTAGATCAACCTTTTTCTTCCAATTTAGATGGAACCTGGCCCATCGAGTATTCTCTCGCCAACAACCCAATGCCAGATTCACCGACAGGATCACCTTCTCTCGGCTCAGCTGTCCCTTCAACGCTGAACACCCCAGATGGCGAAACGGCGTCGTATGTCGGCTTTAGTGAGCCAGAAGGAAAGACAGAGACTGATGAGAGGATGCAGGTTACATCCCTGTGAGAAGGTCTAAGCGTAGTTAACAAAGCTAATTTGCTCGACGTGGATGAGCTTAAGCAGCGTTTTCGCTAGCTGAAGACAGAGCCGGCTGTTGTGTAGGATTAAGGAGATCTGTGCACTGTATCGTTATACCACAAATTTGCATTCACGCATATGATCAAGCAAGTTTTGACCCGTTTGACGCGTCTTCCTTTATTATCTTCTCTGTTCCTTGCTACTAGAGAATATCCCCACAAAACGCTACCAGATATTGTTTCTTGCGCTCCTCTTGTTTTCTCTCCCCTCAAAGTTTGAAACGTACTGAATGCAGAAAATTCGATTCATATACTGGTTGCTTTTCGAGCTCACGCGTATCCCCTCGACAGCCACAGCTTCAGCCTTGGACAGAATGGCAACCAGCTCGACAGTCCCATTCACACCTGCTGGCCCTAGGTTCAAAAGTTCTCATCAGAGTCTGGGTCTGAGTAACAAGCAGGGCAGAGACGTACGTAGCTCGTTTGCTGCACGAGCCCTTTGTAGTACACTGTTTCTTCGCTGATTTTCTTTCATCTTGGGTTGGAAATAGATACAAACGCTACTATATTCTGCTCACAAGCCACGTAGGACAAACGGAGTACATCAGGAACATTACCAGGATGTCGAAGAGGAAGACGAACAGGAGAACGAGGTGCATGCTTCTCACGCCAGGAGAACGAGGAATGGTGCCGAGCCTCCCTCTGTACAAAGTTCAAGCAGCCTGAGCAACAACAGGAGAGCATCAGATATCAGCGATGATGACCGGTGGAGGGCTTCTAGGCGAGAAGAAAAAGGTGAGCCTGACATTCGTTTTTTGTGTTGGATGAAGCACACTAAGCGGTTGTTTTTTTTGTTTCCTTTCTTTGGTTCAGCTCCAGCCAAGGCAACAACTTCACATCCATTCTTAGCAGAAACATCATTCCACCAGAAACCTCTAGCATCACGGATTGTACCCCCTCAACCAGACTTATCAATCCTCTCGCCGGTCGAAGTTTCCTTCTTGAACTCTCAGCCTGAACCCGTACCTTTTGAAATCCAAGAAGCATTGGTCTTAGAGGATTTGCAGTCCGTTCTCTTAGGGGTCGAAGGATCGCTGATTTTGTGGGAAGAAGGTTATGATCCGTTGGATGAAAGATTGGCTCTCAATGGCGCTGGATGGAGGGTTGACGAGGGACTTGGTGAGTACAACCTACGATAGTAACGACGCGTTCTGATGGCAATGTTCTGTGCTACAGACCCTAGCTTACTGAGTCTGCTCAAGAGAATCTTACCTCTCGCAACTCATTATATGGGGATCCAAGCGTTTATTGATTCGAGGTGAGTGACCACATTCTGCAGTTCTTCATTCCCATCACCCGCTCACACACTGAGACATAACTATTTACTGGAGAAGATGTGGTCTTGAATATGGTAAAACGAACCACGCACTAGCTTCTGGTCTCCGGTCCCTCCTCACTGAATACTCTGTTCTCCTGACCCAACTCGAGAAACTATGGCTGCACGACCAACACTTCTCACTCCAACAAGCCTGGTCTCATCTCTCGCCATGTCTTCATAAACTGTCATTGCTGCACGCGCTAACTTTGGAACTCGTCCAAGCGGAGGGCAAATTCGACGACGAAGACGAAACGAAAGAAGATGAGAGTCTACCAGATGATGATTCGGACGCAGAGATGAATGAACGACTGGGTCTCGGTGGTGCTGGGCTGAAAGATTTGATGAAGAGTGGGAATGGAGGCAGAGGCCAGAGGGAGGAAGGTGGGCTCGTCAAAGGCGGTGAGGTTTTGGGGTTGATTTGGGAACGACTGATGAGGTTGAGCGGGTGAGGCGCAACCATTATGGAGCACAAATTCCAAGTGTACCACTAATATCATTTGTTTTATCGTTAGTGATGCGACAGCTACTCAACTTTACTCCACTCTTCTCCGACACGCGTCTCAGCCTTACGCTGTGATGATTCTAAGGTGGATCTCAACAGGTATTTTAGTAGACAAATATGAAGAGTTCATGGTGCGGGAAACTGGAAGCATCACCAAAGGGTCTTTGGAAATGGACTACACGGACGAATACTGGGATCGACGATACACTGTAAGTAGACAAATTTCGAACTTAACTTTCATTTCTCGACGCTAATAGCTCCATCTTTCAGCTCCGAGATGGCTCTTCTCTGAAATCAACAACACCAGGAGCACCATCAACGTCCTCATCTATCCCTTTACCCAGAAATGGTACGAATCGACTCCCTGGAGGGGCATGTGTACCTCCTTTCTTGGAAGGATGGAAGCACAAAATCTTGCTAGCAGGGAAGTACTTGAACGTGATCAAGGAATGTGGGGTGGATGCTAGAGGAGATTCAAGTATCTGGGATGGAAAGGAGGAAATTGATTTGGAAGATTCTTTGTGAGTTTTAACAGTTCTTTGTGAAGTATGGGGAGGTTAGACTAACAGATTGGTTGTAGGTTCCACGACCATATTGAGGCGGCATACATCCGCGCCAATCAGACACTCCTCAAGATGCTTCTCGAGGAACAACAGCTGGTTCCTCATCTCCGGTGAGTGAATCCTCCTATGATCGATGTGTTACTCGTCCTAATTAACGCTTTGCTCTCTAGCTCAATGAAACACTACTTCTTCCTGGACCAGTCTGACTTTTTCACACACTTCCTTGACACATCCATGGCCGAGCTTCACAAAACTTCCCGCCAGGCGTCTCTTGTCAAACTTCAATCCCTCCTCGACCTCACCCTTCGAAACCCGTCGACTGTCACCTCAAGCGATCCCTATAAAGACGATCTGAAAGTGACAATGGCCAGCCAAACATTGAGCGACTTCTTGATCAGTGTCGTCAACAAGAGTGGAAATATGGGGGGCAGTGGAGATGGCGACGTTGCGCCTGCTAGTGTCTCTGCAACACCGGCGCAGAGTGACAAAGAGAGGAGAGATAAAGATAGAGACAAAGATAAGAAGACCGAGTTACTTGGTAAGTTCTCTTCTTCTCTTCTGATTTTGAGTAGCTTCGCAAGTTTTGGCCTGACAGGCTCTCCCAATCTAGCCATCAACGCCTTCCAGTTGGACTACACTGTCGAATTCCCACTCTCATTGGTCATTTCTCGAAAAACCATCACCAGATATCAAATCGTCTTTCGGTTCCTCCTCCAACTCCGCCATCTCGAACAATCCCTCTCTGCCATGTTCCTTCACCAATCCAAACATAAGCCGTGGAAAGCGCGCACATCGAACCCTCGATTTGAAGCTTGGAAGCAGCGGATGTTTTTGTTGAGGAGCAAAATGAATGCATTCATTGGGATCATGTTGAGTTTTGTAACTCAAGAGGTATTGGAACCGAACTGGAGACAATTGGAGGTGCAAATGGCGAAGGTGAAGACGGTGGACCAGCTGTTGAAGGACCATGTCGACTTCTTGGACACATGCTTGAAGCAATGTATGTTGACGAAACAAGACTTAATTACAGTGAGCCTGGCTTTATTCTGTTTGATTTGCGGATAATGTGCTAATTGTCTCGGCGAATATTTAGATCATCGCTAAGCTCTTTGAAACAACCCACCGCTTCGTGAACTACTCGAGACAATTTGATCATCAAGCCGAAGACGGATATGAGGAGTTCGTTGGTACTCCTCTCCGGACCAAAAAGGATGGAACCCTTGAAGAGAGAGTGACAGATGACGGTCGCGAAAAATTCCTGGCCATGTGGGAGTTGAATTTTTCACACAACGTTAAGGTACTTCCTGATCCACCCCAAATTCTCGAAGTTTTTTGCTGATCTTCACATGACCATCTTCAAATTATAGGCCTTCATGCAACACGTAACCTACGTGTCTTCGTCAGACAACGTTGCGGTGCTACCTCTGGTAGGGAAACTGAGAACCCTACTCGATCCGAGGGCACTGCTCGATACGAACACTGCACTGTAGCCCTTTTGCACCCGTACTTTGTTTGTGAGCTGAAATTACAATCTCACAGGAGCTGGGATACCATACAGCGACCGGCAAGGAACACACGCGCGCGTTTTTGCTTTGATTTCATACCCTTTTGTCCAAGTTCCCTCATACTGCGCCCACCAACTCGAAACTTTCACGATAGCGTTCTCTCGTCTTTCGAATTCTTTCCCTCTGCACTGTAGAGGTGTAGCCATTTTGTGTTGTTTTTGTGTGGAATACGTGCATGTGACATCATTTACCAAGAACTTTTCCCGCCCTTATATATATCGAAAACTCTTGCCATCTTTTCGTATACTCACAACTCCCATCTCCCTTACTAGTCATCAAGTATTCACAATGAACAACCTGTTAAACAAAATTCGTCGAAAGTCTAACGACAGAACTGAAACCAGCGATTCTACCGAACCGATGGTAAGTTCAATCATTATTTTGTTTTGCGAATTGTTAGCGGTCCTAAGGGTTCTCCGGTAAAGGTTACCACAGGTAGAGGAGGAGCTGGTAACGCTCAACCTGTTGAACAGACGGTTACAGATCCAACCAAGGTGTGTTCTGGTCATCGTCTGCTTCGTACCCCCTAAATCAGGCCTTACGCGCTTTGTTCCCCTTCCATGATAGACTAACGCTGCCCAGACCTCTGAAGAAGCTGAGATCTCTCTCGCCCACGAGAAGGCATCTGAACAACCTCATGAGATTCATACAGGAAGGGGCGGTGGAAACGTCGTGATGGCTGGCGGTGGCCCTGGTGGTACAGGTGGTAGAAGAAAAAGCGAAATTGAAGAAGAAGCGATCGAAAGTCAGAAGATTAGAATGAAGAAGATGAAGGAGAATGGAATCGTTGTAAGTTGGCTATACCGCTTTCTCAGCATAGCTTACGAGCTATTCTAGTCTCTAGCCATTGACTCTTAGATCTGTAGCACTCGGTGGGAAAGGGAGGTTCTGGAAACATAGCTCCAGGTGATGGCGTCTCCTGCTTGCACGGAAACTCCTGGGCAACAAACCGTACTGGTCACGGCCATGTAAGTGTTTCTGTGTTCGATACCATCTGTACACCGCTGACGGTCTTTTTGGATACATACTGCAGTGCTCTGGACGTGTCAATTCCACTCTGATCAATAACCCTACTCCGCAAGAAGTTATTGCTGCTCTGGATGCCAAAGAGGACGAGATCATCTCTAAGCATTCTTCCACCGGCGACAAGTACAAGCGTACCAACAACGCCAAAATTATGGCTGAGATGAGCGATGACGAGAAGAGGAAGGAAGCCATGATTATGGAGGAAAGAAGAAGATTGCGAGAGGAAGGAAGATTCGACAAAATGACAAAGCGTGAGTGAAAGGCACCTTTGTCTCCCCAGCATTAATTTGAGACTGATGACACCGCATTATCTCCTCAGATTTGAAGAGCTACTAGACTCCTTTAGTCTTCTTCAACTTTTTGCTAGTTGTATCTTTCATAAAACCACATCACCCCTTTTTGTATCGCTCAAGTGTGAACGAGTTAATATGATTATCCATTTGTATCGATGATTTCTTTCTTTACAAAGCGACCAAGTGAAAAACCGACCAAATTCCGTGAAGTTTGATAATATGTTGAAGTAATCATTGCCCCTCAAAAGTAATTTTATTTTGAACAGTCGAGAAATAGAGTCTGATGCCATTGAATGAACTAGGGTATGGTGGTTTGACGTGATGAACGGGATATAATGCGTGACGTGAAGGTATTACTTTGTGATTGACTAAGATGAAGATGAGGACAATACTGAGTGTGTGGGGATATATAGATCGGATCTTTTTGAGGGGGTATACAGCCGGGCTTTAGCCAGCTCTTCTCGGGTCCCAAGAGAAAGACGACACTCACCCTGAGATCTAGCAGAAACTAACAGGATGTTTCCTACTCTATCCAATTAGTACTTGAGCTACTACTCCCGTTCGAGGTAGGTTTTTGACTAGAGACTTCCATCTTGAACTCCTCCTTTTCAATGATTTCAATCTCACCATCGTCGTCAGAAAACACCGTTTGCTTCATCTTCTTCATCGGACGATTGTATTGGTTCTTTTGTCGAGGATAACTCTGCCGGTATGGCGACGGAGGAGGGTGATGCTGCGACTGGTAAGTTGTATGTGAATGAGAAGTAATTTTGCCCAAAGATGTTGTCATTTGAGTAGGCTTGAAGCCGCTGGAGATCTTAGGCTCAAATATCGAATTGAAGGACTGCTTCTTCTCTGGGGGCCGTTGAGTTGATCTCTTGATTCCTTCAAACACAATCTCGTCGTCATCACTTTCTATGCTAGGGGCTCTACCGCGTTTGACGTGCTCTGGCTTGACGTAGGCATTGTTGGGTACGCTGGCTTTGTGATCCTCATCTCTTGCAGTATCATGTCCCATCGATTTCCTCTTTCCCTTCAACTTGGAACTGCACCCGACGTCTGTTAGCTGACTTTTGATAGGTGTAACGAGCTTGTCCTTTGAAAGGAGCTCGAACAGGAAGTGAGGCATGGGGGTGTACAGTGACATTGTTGAAGCAGGTGTAGATGATAGAGATTTCAGGCTGGGAGAAGGACCATGATTTTCAGGACGATGGGTGGGTCGAGAGGGCAAAGAGTTGATGGAAATTTGTGAATGCGTTCTCGATGGTAAAGGTTGGGGTTTTTGTGCATTTGGTTGATGGAGAGGCTGAGATGCCTTTCGTTTCAACGTTGAAGTGTTCTTGGTGAGAACTGAGACTCTAGACCAGGAAGGAGAGTTGAAAGTTTCAGTAATTTCTTGCCCAGGCGAAGACTTGACATTCTCCATCTGCTTCTGGCCCTGTTCCTGATCTCCTGATCCCAGATTTTCCTTGTACTTTTGTTCGTCTACCTTCCTCTTGTTAGTAGCCTTCCCATCCTCCTCCCGGCTCGTACCATCAGGCGTCGCATCCATAAACGTGCCCCGACTTGGGAAGTCTGTCAAGAAAGTTGACGTGCTGTACGATTGATGTAAAAAGGAAGAAAACCTCTCGATCGCGTTGGAGCCAACCCTCGATATAGGCTGAAGGGAGATGCTGGGACGAGGCGAGGAGGCGCGAGAAGTATCTTGTGAGGGCGCAAGACTGCAGGCTATTGGAGAAACAACAGTGCTACTATTAGAGTTTATGATTGTCGATGTCGATTGAAAGTAGAAAGAATTTTCTCGAAGGTGTAAAGCGCTGGTCGTTGCTGGTGGTGTGGGTGAGAATAGAGGCAACAGATCTTGAGAAGCAGATGTTGGAAGATAGATTTCGAGAGTCGAAGATCTATTACAAATACAAGTTCTCTTTCTTGACCTGGATGATTTTACCACTTCTGTTGTTGGTTTCATCGTTTGCGTTTTTGTTAAGCTGGAGACAGAAGTCGCAGCTGTTGAGCGAGAATGCTGGGGACAAGCGTTGTTTGAAGTGATTTCTATTTCACTCAAGAAGTCGATTGGATCTAAATCTTGATCAGGAGCTTGTTTTGAAGAAAGAGGTGAAGAGGCGAGAGGTAGCTGTGGTATGCTACACTCTGGTGGTGCAGGTGGCATTAGAAACTTCTGCACCACCCTGGGCAGAGAGTACTCATAACAGAATGGTGGTATTTGAAGATCGTTGGGATCATTTTCTTCCCATTCCCCCTCTAATTCCTCTGAGTCTGAAAATGAACAGCATAACTTCGTGAGCATCTTCCAAAACACAGTTACGGCATAGAAAGGAGACCCACCAGGTTCATCGCGCCTTTTAGGCTCCTCGTGCCATAGATCTGTAGCACTGAGGAGGTAGTAAGGGATAGAACCCTCCGGCAACGGTGGTAAAGCCGTCTCTCTCAACTTGTCGCTGAACCTCCTCACACAGTCAACCGTTGCTACGCTCGCGACACTCTCACTCCTACTTGTACTCCTGTCTGTTAAAGCCATGCTACTGATGTTCGAGTCACAGGAGGAGAGATCTGACGATTCAGCACTACCCTCTCTGGGCTTCAAAGTTCGGCCCAGCAAGAGAAGAGCCATTTCACCAGAGTTCGGTGTCAGTATACTAATATTGACCGACTTCGTTTCCCAAGGAGCATGGTATCAGTTCTAGTGACAATCAGTCATCGAAAGAAGCTGTCAAGCAGCGCACGACGTTCAGCATTTCAAAGAAGCCTAGCAAAGTAAACTAGAAAGAAAAGGACAGACCTTCGAGCTCCTCCAGCTTCACAAGCTTCCCTTACTCTTTAAATGTATTTGCTGGCTGATATCAATAACTCAATTGGATATTACGGTGGATGTTGAGAGACAGACTTCCCAATTTTCGACATTATGCCGGAGTCGGTGTGTATGGGGGGCAGCGCAACATTGCCATTTCTCAAATATTGCAAGGGTAGCACCCCGTATGGAATAAAGTTTTCAATATAACTCAAAATTGTAGAGCCAACCGCTTTGCATCGACCTCTAAAGCTTTCCGGTTATCGTCACCTCACTGATTCTTCTTCTATGAGTACATCAACCCGATCTGCTCCATCCCATAGCTAGTACAAGATCAGAAGCGCAATGGCCAAAAAGATCTGACGCATTATCCCGCTTAAAACCAAAGGCTGGCCATGATACAGGATATGAGATGCGGCGTGTTGACGAGAGTTGGGCTGTGTAGGAAAGGTTGAGAAGGACATTGGCATTGGAACTTTCGCTGTATCGCGTATTACTAGAGGGCCCCAATTCTGAGGCTGGTGGAAGAAGGTGCATGGAAGTCAATATGGCAGACGAAAGGATTCGAAAATGAAACTGACCTTCTGTTACAGTGATCTAGGCGACATCGATCAATACCACGACCAGCGAGTCGAGCCAACGCCAGAAGGAATTCGCAGTTACTTCAGAAGACTCCCACTCTGATTCCATTTAGGACTTCTTTTCTGTCTGCTTTTGTTCCATCTCTGCTGAGAACCAAGTTACGACTTTATCCTCTGCTGGCGATTGAGGATGATCTCGTTTTCTGTGAGCTAAGAGCTTAGCAGTTGATGGGAAGAGTTTTGTGCAGTCTATAAAGATGTTCATCAAATGTAAGGGTGTCGTTCAGTGGAAGGGGAGAGAGATAGACCTAGACGGGGCTCACTTGGAAGGTCACAGATAAATATCTGAGTACTTAAAGGGACACGGGCTTGTCAGCTTCTGCTGCACTGAAAGACAAATTGACTGCTCCTACTTTTCTGGTGTGGTCTCATGTCCGTACTGATGTTCAACACGGTGAGGAATCGTATGTCCTGCTCACAAAATCCCCCCGGACCAACAGAAATATCGAACTTGCCAGTCAGCTACCTACGTCAGGGGGGCAGATAGGAAGAACGACATGTATAATACTCACTGTCGAGCTCTGCAGGCTGTCCAACGATTTGAGCTGGTAGCTTGAACGCCTCCATTGCAGCTCCTTTATTCTTCAGTCACTGAGCACCACTAGAGAGAGTCTTGAAACGAGATTCCAGCGAGACTTAGCTGAAAGGATATATAGTTGGGACTAGGCTTCAAGTGAAACGTAACGGTGAACCTGGATGGGAGAATGGGCTCTGAGGCAAAGGCTTGTCTCCTCTCCTTTCTGTGCGCGCACTGGGGCAAGCTGCAATTTCTAAACTCTGAGCTCATCGTTGGACAGATTATTTAAATTGTTTTGTTTTATGACCGGAACATTCAGTTTACGACCAAAGTTTGATGAGCGCCGCTGGACTCTCAACTCCCCATCCAGCGTTCTCACCCCTCAGCAATACCTCATATGCACACGTTCCCAAGAACAACGGGAAGGAGATTTTCTTTGCCTCCTCCAGTACCAGATCTAGCGATCGTACATACGCGCTGACAGTCGTCGATGGTGAGAGCGCCTTGTAGTCCTCTGTCAATACGAGCGGAGCGTAAGTAATGAAGGAAGCTGAGCGCCCAGCGGCACCCGAGATAATGTCAACCGCTTTGAAAGTATCCATTCCTAGGCGCTTGGTGAGGGCGAGACACTCAATAGAGGCGACAATACTGATAGCCGTCATGAGCTGAAGAATAAACACATTTAGTCAGGAAAGTGCAACTGCTTACAACGATACAATGGTACGTACTTCGTTCAATAACCACATCTTACCACTAGCTCCTTCGGCACCCTCCCTGATCTCAACGTTCTCATCTGCACCCTCGTCGCCAGACATTGCGACAGCGCTGGTCGCGCCTAATAGCTCGTAAACCTTGGCGATGGCCGAGTCGTCGAGCGCACTAAACCCAGCAAGTTTCCCCGCGAGAAACATCTGCTGGGCTATTGATGTCAGCGGGATGGGCAAGGAAGCACGCCGCGCTGTTGTTGTCAGGATCGTGGTGTCTTTGTGCAGGATTGCAAGGGCTGCTTCGACTCCCAGAGATGGTTCGATCAGTCTTGCACCCCTATTTTCCACTGTGAAATATCAACAGAAACTCAGGGCTGGTGGGAACTTATAAGAGAAAGATGGAGAAGAGAGAATGGCACGCACAAATCCAGTTACTTCCTGAGTTCCTCATGATGACACTTCGCACCTGCTTTGCTGACAGTCCCAGCGTAGCAGCGAAAGTTAAGACCTCACTGATACCAGAAACATAGCATATTGCAACACCTTGATGAACCTGTACGCAACCCGAAAGTCAACTCTACTAAGACAACGCCATCAAAATGATGTTTAACATGGCGTAACGCACCATTTTGTATCTCGACCCATCCCCACATCCAGTATCGAACGAATGCAGCTTCCCTGGGCTTTGTGAGACGGACTTCAATACGGGCAAGGCGCGGTCGATACCTTGAGCCGTTGAAGCAGCCATGATTGACAGCGTCCCTGCGGCGGCTCGAGCAGATCCACCAGATACAGGCGAATCCACAACCTAACCAAAATATATTAGCAATCAAAATAGGAGCGGGGCAAAGGCAAGATGAGTGAACTGACGAGTACACCTCTCTCCAAGGCAGTTATTTGCCTCGCAAAATTCTCAACCCAACTTGGGTCTACTGTGGAAAAGATTACAATCACAGCGTCCTTTTTAAGGTTCTCAGCTGCACCTTTGGCAAAGAAGAAATCCTCGATTTGCTGCTGGCTGACAACATTGAGGCAAACGACGTCGCACCCTTCGACGAGTGACTGTGGGGAGCGACAGGGTGTTGCGAGTAATGAAAAGGCTGCTACTTTTGAGAGAGAGGGTTCGTAGATGTCATATACCTGCCGCAAAGTAAAGAAATATCAATGTACGTTTCTTTTTTACAGGTGAGAGAAAAAAATGTACCCGGAGTGGAAATCCTTGTGAGAGCAAGGCTTTGGCCATCCCAGCTCCCATTGAACCCAGCCCAGCATATCCAACTATCTGAGGAAAAGGCATGGCTCGATATAAGGAAATCAAACGCGTAAGGGCGATTTAGGTGTCTTTTGGTGACGAAGCTTCCCCACACGGACGTTACCTGCTCCACCTTAGAGAAGGGATTGAGGAGAAGAGGCAGAGAGATACCAAGCCGAAAAGAATTCTTTTTTCGAAAAGATAAAAGATTCAGTGAAACTTGGGAACGGTAAAGGACAGGCTTCAGATATAAGACCGTCCTGGTTTTTTCTTTCTTTTACTCGTCTCGGCGAAACTCGCCGGCGCGATGTACCGCACCCGATCCTTGCGCACGTGGAAAGGTAAACAGAAGATTTATCACCAGCTCGTTGTATGACACACAGGTTGATGCTCTTCCCATTTTCTCGATTGGCAGACTATTTTATTTTATAAATAGAGATGGTTCAGTATTGGTTTGACAGAGGAAAGGAAAGGTAGCTTACCTGCATCGCAATACGCTGCAGTCCCACACTGAAAATAATCCCCAGGCCAAACAGTAAATAAAAATTTGACAGGAAATTAAAAGAATCGTCGAGGGTACAAACCTTACTACAGATCACTTCGAGCTGACGCAACGGCAGCGGCGTTCGACAAGCATCACACGTATCCAACGGCGTGCCCAATTGCCTCCTCGCGTTATCCTTCAGAGGGGCCCGCTCTCTATCCGGATCCTCGAGTACCCTGAGTATCCACTGAGTTTTCCTTATCGTCTCCCCTACATTGCGCTTCATTTCCGTTGACCCTGACTGCGATCGAAACTCATTATCGGCAAGGGTGATGAGCGAATTATTAAGCGAACTTTGAAATGCCGCGAGCTTCCGCCGCAGGATCGAATTTGGTTGAAAATACGATGAGCGGGAGGGAGAGGGGATGCGGAGGGACGCTGAGGGAAAGAGTTGGGTAAGGAGCAGCAGGCGGTGTGTTATTGCAATCAGCTGGATCCAAAATTCTGTCACTGGAGGTTTCTCATCTTCAGGCATCTATTGAAAGACAACAATTCGTCAACACGATCAGTCGCAATTTCAGACAAGAATCGACTCGCCATGAAATCGCTCCCGTCCCTCTTTGAGATGACGTCAAACACGAACTCAATCAGATCGCTGGCATCAGGGTATTGTATTGCATATTTGACGAAGTAAGGCGACATCTCGACGTTCCTATACATCAACGCGTTGTACGGCGTGTTTTCGGGAACACAGGCGTACTTGAAGGCGTCGACAATTTCATGAAGATGTAACGCACTCGCCTTCGTCCTGACTGGTGGAGTAGAAACGACTTTCAAGCAGAACAAGACAGCCTGCAGGCGGGTTGAAAAAGGTAGTGAGTAGGAATCAAAGTTACTTTGTCGCCGGGGGCTCGGGTACAAACCTGGTCAGTCGCCCTCTTGAACTCTGGGTCACTTCGATACCTGTCCGAGATGGAACGGTAGGCTCCAGTTCCATTCAGTCCAGAAGCCCTCTCCAATATCTCGAGAGCTGTCGCTGCACTGTGGGCGACAAGAACGGATATGAGAAACAAAGCCCGTTCAAACGCCTCTGAAGCTTCACCAAAATTTGGTGCACAGCAGGACAGCAGCAGAAACTCACCTTGGGCCGGCAGCAGCATTGGAAGAAGTAGTCATAGTGTTTGAAAGGGTGTCCCTACTTCAAGACGCAAAATCGATGCTTCTTCAGTTCAGTTGGAAAACAACGAACCGCTGGGCTAGTGGGAGAGAGCAGCATACCTGGTAGTTCACTCTAGAACGGGGAAGCAGAAGGCCAAATAATTTGTTCAACGGGTTTCTAAACTGTATAAGAGATATTTGCTATCAGGAATCGTTGCCTTGTGCCAACTGGAATCAGCTTTGAAACGAAAAAAAGCCTCCGTTGCTACCATAACCGCTTCCAGTTTCTTGGGTCCAAAACACAAAACGGTTTGAGCGCTTTTCATAAACCTGTCAGGCCATCGGAGTAGAGCTCATATTGCAACTGTTTGTGCGGAAAATTGGGCAAAAAAAAATCGAAACCAATACAACTCAGCCACCCATTGACATATGTACGAAAATAATTACAGTAACCCATCACTCGTAACGTGGGCTTGCTAAGATTTTCAGGACATGCTTTTAATCCGCACTAATCAAAGCGCAAAAAGAACACCTCCAGGTCCTCCTGCACTTCCGTGATCCGATCTAGCGGCGAGGTTTTAGACGCAGAACCAACGAACGCTGCTCGGTCTGGTCAGAAGTGTCTAGGAGCTGCTGCTCAGATGAAATAATTCCCTTAATAGTGCTTCTGAGATCTGAGAACTGCAATGCTGCCACGGACGGTACGCGATAATGAAGGATGAAAGAAGGTTGATGCGTTTGATGAAGATATTGAAATGGCTGTTGGTGATTTGGTTAATGATTGCATCCTCAAACAACTATGCGTACTTGCACAGCATAAAACAAGAGGCTGAGGTACAGGAGAGTGTCCCCAGACAGTTATTGGTACTCTTGATTAATCATTCATCTACACCCTACGAAAGTGTGGTGATGAACTTTTTATGATGACCGAAGACGTAAAAGTTGACCGTTTGGAAAACCGATGGTAGAGACAATTACAACACACAGAAGAAGCACCAGCAAAAGAACCATTATTGTGCAAGATAAATATTAAACCCACCACAACCTTCTGCCTTCTCTTAAAACCCGCTCAGATCCACCAACTTGCCTTCAAACACGTCACTCTCTGACCTCTTTCTGTAATCCCCGACTTTCTCACAGAATCCGCCTTCCTTTGTGCATTCATACTCCTGCCAAGCGGGTACTCGGATGGCTTGTGCCATCGTCTGGTTCAAACCCGTGTACTCATTCAACGAGTGCACGCGCGACTGGCCCAAGAATTCCCAGTCCTATGAATATCCCGTCACGGTATTAAACGGAGAGAAACAGTTGTCAGAGATCTCTACATAGAAAGTAAAGAAAGTCTGAATAGTGACAGAGAGACTCACGATACTGAAATACTTGTCTAGCCGCTTATGAAGTGCATCCTTCGTCATCTCCGGAGGAACATACCTCCCTATGGGCGTCTCCATCGCCTCTTTGATAACCTGCACTACCTCTTCTATCGGCCAGTCCCTGTCCACAGAATACACGTGCGGTGGACCTAGCAGCGCAGCGGGTCCGTGCTGGACTTTGTCCGGGTTAAATAGGTCCCAGCCTGTTAAGGAAGATGGAAGGGATCGGTAGGGCAGGACGACGGGTACGCCTTGGCATAAACTGTGCGATATTAGAATGAAAAGGGTCAGAAGCTGTTGTAAGAATGTAGCAGGTAGGACTCACGCGTTATAAGGGCTCGGACTCGTCGGCGGACTGAAGATACCAAGCATGACTTTGCTCTGACCGACCATCGCAGCATACTCGACCCTCCCCACACCTTCGTGTCCTTTGACACCCTCTGGGAGCGTCATGTTCAGTGGTAGGGAGGTAGGTTCATGCTTGTGCGCGGTGGAGAGGAGGGTGACGTTGAGTTCGTGTGCAAGGGTAGCATAGAAGTCCAGTGGGTAGGCATTTGAGCCTGTGCACGAAAAAAAAAAAAGAAAAAAAAGATATTCAGTACATATAGAGAGGAGGTGGGAGAAGGAAAAACGAAGCGGTGGCCTTACTGTAATAGTATTCCAGCTTCTTGCCGAGGATGAAGATCTCGTTCAGGCGCTCCTCGGGATCAACGACGGGTACACTTTCACACGTCAAGATTGTATATCCCCTTTATTAAAGCAGGACAAAAAGAATTAGTACAGCTGTAAGGTTTATGTTTGGTTGATGGATGGAAGAAAGAGAGGAACAGAGCTTACAGGTAGTACTCTGAATCGGGATATTCATACGGCGCTAAAGTCCACTCTGCTCCTAGTGGGTTCCAACTCCAGTTAACATCGATTTCAGGATGATCCATTTGTTCCGTGAGCATCATGTCCTTCGCCCTCCGCTCGCGTTTGACCTCATCCGCGTCGTTAATCTTGGTGGGTACCCCAGACTCTTCAGTGCCAGCAAGGTGGGCGAACGGATACTCTGGGAGAGCTTCAGGTACCCGCACCCACGCGCCGTAGTCGGTGTGGACGACGGGCGTGTGGGTATGTCCCCACCAGGTAGGGATGAAGATCTTCCATGCTGGGCTGTTTTGTTGCACAATTTAGAAAATGTAGATTTTGTCAGATCTAGAGGAGAGATCGGTAAGTGGAAGAGAAGTGCGAGTGTGAGAGACGTACATCCCGTTCGGGTTTGAAGGCGATTGAAGACATGTGTGATGGTCGAGAAAACAAGCGACCGCGAAGCCATCTTCTAGCCAGACATGAGTCCTGTCAGCAATAAACACCCCCCACAAAAAGAATGAGTCAGAAAAAGAAGAGACCTTTGACATCAGAGCACAGAATAGAAGTCTTGCGTAAACAGAGGTACTCACACAACATCCCCCAGCATCTGGTACACATCCATGATCCTATTTGGACTCGCTGTGACATAAAAAATGCCGTCAGATTGAGCGAGATCATGTAGCACACTTCTCATCCAAATCGTTTCCCCAGCAAATGAGCACTCGGGGTTATCCTCGATGAGCGAGCACGTGAAATACTTGTAACCTGTCAACACGACTTTTGGAGGCTGTAATGCGCACGCTCCCGTCCCAGCGTTGCGAGCCTGAATCAGGCAGTCGAGGAGGGAAGAGAGTTGGAGTGAATTGGCTAAGGAGTGGTGTCCGAACCAGAAGTTGTATCCTTGGGGACCGGGTGTGGAGACCTTAAGCGCTTCGAGCAACGCGATGTGTCTGTTTCGCTTCAAGTCGACGTAGTCTGCATGTGGAATGGGTAGAAAGGGGTAGTGCGCCTCAGAATCCCATTGGCGAGGTTCATCAGCGTAGAGCTGCGCTGCAAGCTTTTCCGCGAGCTGTTCTGGAGTGGGCGGTAGCGTTGGGTGCGAGGACCACTGCAAGAGGCTGGACGAGTCGCTCGAGTACGTAAACCCTATTAGGAAGACGAGCAGAGCAGAAGTGACGGCTAATAGATGGAGCAGCTGTTGTTTGGCCTTGGTTCGTTTGATCACCGTTGAGGGAGAGACATCCTGCTGTCGGTTGGTGAAGAAGGAAGAAAAGCGGGAGGAGGTCGGCGAATCGGGATCATACGTCGAAACGATATTGTAGTCTGAGTTCCGAGCTTTCCGAGGTGGTTTAGCAATGAAGAAGGGCATGTTTTAGAGGATCGGATTATTAGTGGGCAGTAACTTGACGCGCGCCAGAGGTTCTGAGGCTCTAAAAAGATGGAAATAGCTGAAGTCTGTGGTAGTCTTGACTAGTTCAAATCGATGTGAGGTGTTGCGAGACTGCTGTTCGGCGTCAAGAACTGAGTTCTCCCCCACAGGCCTTGCTGCCCAAATGAAGCCGACTCGTTCAACAGACAAACGGGAGGAATGAAGAGTTCTTGGTTCCTTTTTTTACAAAGAGATCGTGAGCAGACCCTGTGTCACAAAGAAGGTCGAGTTCGGCAGGCACGACATGTCAGTTTCATCCTTCTCTGCTCGATTCACGACGCGAGCGTCTCGAGTGCTTTTCCTTGCTCTTTACTTACCAAAAACCACTGCCTAACCAGACTAATGCCTCTCTGACCAGCCGTAAACCCTTCCACTTCAGAGAAGATCACCAGGAATGCCTGCTATACGATTGAGAAACAACACGTTGGCATTGATCGGTCACAATTTTTTCCAACATAATTGAGAGAGCGGTCAGTCTCGTTGCGGAAAGCTGGAAGGGAGAGATTGAATGATAGGGGCAGACTGGTCTTACAGGGAATTGACTGAAGCGACCTTGACGTTTGGGTAGGGATCTAGTTGGAGGATCAACAAAGCTTGATGCAGAATATCACGCTGATCCGTCTCAGCTGAAGATAACGAGGCGTGGCGCCCAGCACAACAACACCCCGTTTTCCTTACACAGATCTCCAGTGGGAATCCCACTTAGTATAGAGGGTATCCTATTACATACTTTAGAGAGCGGTATGTAGCTAGCCATTGAATTGACATCGCTGTCATGAAGCGTCGCCGACACCAGAAGCAAGTTCTTTAAGAAGCCAGTTGATTCGCCAGACACCCATTACACCAGGGTCCTAAGTTTGTTACCTATATTTCCCAGTTCTATTCCTCTACGTAACTGCGCGATGAAAATCGAAGCTGAAGGCAGCCAAGATTGGCCGCTCTCCGGAGTTTGAAATCTTTCGAGACGCCCTTTCAATTTTGCTGCCAGTTTCAAGTGGATTGGGAGCCAACGACGAGAGCAGAAACCTGCTCGACTCTGACAAAGTACACAAGGTAAACATTAAGATTACTCTAACTTACGCTTCGGGTTTATTTGAAAGGCTAATATTCGATTTGGATGTTAAATTTTAACTTAGAAACCTTGAAATCCACCCCGTTCTCACTGAAGCAATGGCTTCAACAGAAGCGACAGCAGCAGCAACAACAGCAGAAGAAGAAAAAGAGACGCCTGTAGCAGGTCCATCAACCCAACCACCACTTCCCCCCTCAGAAATCCCATCCTCATCCTCTCTGAACACACCCAAGCCTTTAATCAAGAACCTCATCCTTGATGCCGCCCCTTTACTGACGCTGACTCCGCTACGTGGGCTGGCAGAGAAATACCTCATTGCTCCTCAAGTTCTGGCAGAGATCAGGGATAAGAGGGCGAGAGAACACTTCGAGAGGCTCAGCCTGATGGAGGGTGTTCAGGTCGTGGTTAGGGAGCCAGATGCCGTCAGTTTGGCGAAAGGTAAGCTTCTTTCTTCTGAAATGGGTTTGGGTTATTTCCTCGGGACTGGGATGAGTTGGAAGGACGTGTTGTGAAAGGACTCCGGTATTGGCCGGCGGTCGTCCTACCTAGGGTGTCATGCGAAGGAGTGCTCGGTGCCACACTCTTCGCGATTGAGCGAACAAAGAAAACGTAATGCCGACCATGTATCATCGATGCTGACTCTTTGCCTTCTCTAGTCACCGCCTTCGCCAAACAAACAGGCGACTACTCCGTCCTCTCTCACGTCGATCTCTGCGTCCTCGCCCTGACGTACGCTGTCGAAGTTGAGGAAAACGGACACTGGAGAGTGCGTGATGAGCTTGGAAAGGTGCGCTGTCTGGTTCCTCACACCTTTTCAATACACCGAGGTGGTTTTGCTGACATGGTTATGTGTTTTAGCCACCGGCCGCGAAACAACAACAATTATCATCTGCTGCTGACATAGCATCAATTACAATCACAGAAACATTAAACTCCTCTGCTGCACCAGCAGCAGCACCGCAACCCAATCATTTCGCACCCCAAGACTCGACTTTACTCTCCTCAAAGTCCACCTGGGGTTCCTCCTCTTCCTCCGTACCTTCATCCTCCAATCCCCCAATAGCATCAGCAGCAACACCTGAGGAGAGTGAGGATTTCCCATCGTTGTCTTCGCCCAGCCTGCCTTCTTCCGCAACCGACGATAAGCCGAAGACGATTATCTCCTCCCCTGCACCAAAAGCAACAGCGGCGTCTTCTTCTCTTCCTGAAGATGTCCTCTCCCCGGCCCCATCAGTGAGTTACGATGAGGATCTCGAGGAGGACGATGTTGAAGAGGACGAAGAGGACGACGAAGACGCTGGCGAGTGGATCACACCCGCCACGTTGTCTTCACATCGCGCTAAGGACCTTGGTTTGAGTCTCGCCGACGACGAAGACAGTGGAAAGAAGAAGTCATCGAAAGTAAGTTTGTTCATTGCTTTCCTGTTTCACCTTGCGAAAAATTTCAATAGACTGATTTATATCGTGAGCAGGGTAAAGGTCAGTCGTCCGCGATCCTCAAGAGCGCATGTATGACATCAGACTATGCGGTGCAGAATGTGTTACTTCAGATGGGCCTCAATCTTGTGGGTGAGAAAGGTCGACGTGTGAGAAGCGTAAGAAGCTGGGTGTTGAGGTGTCACGCCTGTTTCAAGTACGTCTCTCGTCTCCCCCTTTTTTTGTTTTATGGAAAGAGAGAGATATTGATTTGGATTGGTGGTGATACACAGAATCTGTAAAGACCCATCTAAAAAGTTCTGCCCGTCGTGTGGTGGAGCCACACTCCTCCGAACATCAGTTTCAACGCACGCCACTTCTTCTCCCAGTTCTACGCAGCCGCAACTCCAGATTCATCTGAAAAAGAACTATCAGTATGCCCTCCGTGGAACAAAATACAGCATCCCCGCGCCTAAGACAGGCAGCGCAAAGGGACAGAACGGTGGAGGTAGCGGCTTGGTGTTAAGGGAGGACCAGGTCGAGTTTGTGCGTGGTGAAAGAAGGGAGAAGGGGGTGAGAGAAAGGATGGAGAAGAAGTTGGCTAAGAATGCATCGACTGGAGGGGGTGGGGATTGGAGGGATGCGGATGTATGTTGTTTTCTTTTTGTTTACCAGCTTGCCGGTTGACCCCTGACATCTGCTTTTCTTCTCCAATCTTGCTGGACTGTGCAGTGGATGCCGGAAATGTACTCCGTTGGCATGTCGGGCAGAGGTCGACGAGGTGGTGGTGGTATGGGTGGTAGTACTATGG
>MVAQ01000266.1:0-26958 GCA_014825775.1 Krasilnikovozyma curviuscula
TGATAATATTATGCAATTACAACAGGGTCATAGAGCGCATTGAGCGCCAAGCGTTGGTTGGTCGTGTCTATTGTCGTGATTAACTCCTATGGAAAGTATTCTAACCCTTTCCCCCCTAGTCCACCGTCGCATATATCTCATTCAGCACCTTGCTGACGGTCATCACCCCTTCTCTTACCTTCTCCTGCTCCTTCTCGCTCTTCACCCTGCCCAAGAACCTGCCTTCAAATCTGTCAGGGTGGTACCTCTTGATCGCTTCTCGAATGACACCACGATATTGCTCCTTCTGTAGTGAAGATGGCAAAAGAAATTTTCGAATAGCTGAGGAGGTAAATTGTGATGTTGAGAAGAGCGAGTTTGGATTGGGAAGATGGATAGGCCAGGGTAATGTGTGGAAGAAGAGAGGTTGCGGTGCTGAAGACAAGCTGAGACTTGAGTTCAAGGCGATCCATTTCTGTTCGAATCTATCTCTGTCTTCTGTGAGTTTCTGTTCCACCTTTTCGCCTTTCATTGCCTCGAGCTTCTTGATACGCTCCTTCTCCAGTTGGTCTGCTTTCCGCTTGGCATCCAGCAGACGATCTGCTGTCCGCTTGGCTTCAGCTGCTATTGCTGCTCGTCGCTCAACTTCAGAAGCATTCTTTTTTTCCCACATACCCTGACGGATAGATTCTAAAGCGCGCAGCAAAATGAGGAAATTGTCAGTCAGTACAGGTCAAGGCTAACGAGAAGCGCTCAGAACATTTGATTTCAAGGCTACTGGAAAGCGTTTCGTACTCACCAACATAGCTGTCCTCATCAAGCACCTCTTTCCCATCGGGGTCAATCCAAATGTTATCCTCTCTGTCCCTCCACCGTTTCGGTATCTGGCCCTTGAATTCCTGATCTCCATAGCCTAACCCCGTACCATAGTTACCAGTCTCCCATGAGTCAAATACTGATGACGGTCCCTCGTCTAGTTCAGCAAGGTGCCTCAGGTGAGCTTCAAACTCTTCGTCATGAGTTGGCTTCCTCGTAGGTGAAGGAAACAGTGGAGTCTTGTGGGACGAAGCTGAGTACGGATGGGTCGCTGGGTTGTAGTAGTTAGATCCTGTAGGTGAATGGGCATCCCTTGAGTTCCCCCCTCTACGAGCTGCTTTACGTTCTGCTCGAGCAGCTTTTCTAAAGGCTTTCTCCTCTCTCTTTGCCTTCTCCTTCGCTGTTTCCTTCCTAAATAGATCAGAAGGGCGATGTCAGCATCTGGAGAAGGACTTTTAAGAACAGTTCACTCACAGATTCAACCTGGATGGCTTCTCCTCTGCCATTGACGAACTCCACGGGTCGTTGTTTTATGTCAGTCCACATACTATTTCGAAAGTTGAGCCCGTGGGCTGTAGAAATTTCTATGATTTTTTCTGATCACTGATAGAAGACTCGTTTTTCCCACAATATGGATAACATTTGGTTGTTTCTTGCAACAAAATTGATGGAGCGCTCTAGTAGGAACAAGGTGTATACGAGCGTGGCGCGTGTGAATGTGCATCCACACCACTTCGAGCCTCAACTCCAAAAAGCTCTGTCCCTTTCAGGAATAGGCAATACAGCTCTTTGGGTATGATTCCTCTTAAGATTACTGATTTGGAGATATCTGCTCCAGTCGATGCTGTTCCATGTGCTTGTCTGATAGGCAATCTCTCACCTCAAGGTAATCAGAGAGTTCTCCTCCCCAATCCATCTCACATACAAGCTTCTAGTTTGCTAGCTAACATCATCTATTTATTTCAGCGAACCTTGAGTCTCTCACAAGTCTCTTCTCTGGAATTGGTGGGTATAGAACCACTGCTGTCAAAGCAGGCACTTGGTAACATGGTTGACCCGCTTCCTTTCCCCCTTTGTTTTATAGGCAAAGTCACTTCAGCATCGTTCAATTACTCATATGCTCTTTCGAATGGGTACGCTGAGGTTTGGTTCGAATCTCAACCTCAAGCTTCCAGAGCTTTGGCCTTCAATGGCCACACTCTTTATGGGGATGCTATGCAAGTATCATATCTTCTCTCTCCTACACACTCTCTTCCTATTGTATCACTCCTGAAGCTCTCTTCACCGAAATGAGAACATATTTAGTGGGCTGATGGAGGGTGTGACTAACGCGACTTCTTTCTTCATTATTCCAGCACCATCGAGCTTGCACCTTTCGTCCATTCCTACCCTCCCATTTCTCCTCCAAACTTTTCCAGAACCATATCCTCCAGCAGCAGCTCCGCAGCAACTGACTTCAAAGAACGAAGAAACTTGTATGTCCTAAACTTGCCTCTGTAAGTCTCGGCCTCCTTCATCGCTTATCACTTCTCAGCTACAGACTGATCTATGACATTCTCCATACCTGGTATAGTGATATCAGTGATCAAGAGTTTTCTGATCTGTTCGAGCCTTTCGGAACAGTAAAGGTGAGTTGTTACACCAGCATGCATCTATTAAATGTATGCGTGCAGTTTACTTTTCTTGTATTCTAAGCACGCATGTCTTCTTGCAATGTTGGACTCATATGGAAGAAGGCGTGGATTCATTCTCATGTCCACTGGTGAAGAAGCCAAGAGGGCGATGAGGGGTGAGCAACACCAGCGCGATCTGACCTAGGAAGCGATACTTCTCGTTCTCTCTTACAGGAACCCATGCAAAAACGTATAAGTCATGTAGGTTTCACTTCTTCTCCTCTAATTATACCTGCACCGCCAAATCTGACCAGCATATATGCGCCGATTTCTCTCAAGACGTTCTGGACGTCAGGTATGCCATTGCCGACCGTCCCATCCAACCTTCGTACCAGCACTCAAATTTGTTCTCAATTCTAGCTATGCGGTCATTCAGAAAAATGCTGGATCTCATCAGCAACAGCACTACCACAGCTTTCCCACGACACCAACCTCGAATGAACCGTGGGGAAATCAGCTTCGAAATTATCAATTTGGTAACGGTCTCAGTGGTAACCATCGACCTCTTCCTCCGATTCATCATTTGACTGCTTTGAAAGCTCTGTCTGGAGATGATTATGCTCCTTTGTCTGGTCCTGCCTCGCTTGGTGGCTCTGCCTCATCGTTTGACGAGTTGACGTACAGGAGTTCATCCTCAAAGACGAGCCATTTACAAGATTCAAGTATATCAGAAGAGTCGGTTGTCTTGATCCAGAATTTGGTGAGATTTTTTTCCCTTCGTTCTGATCCATGACTGGTGGCTGACGGTATTTCTTGTTTTCTTGACGCTTAGCCTCCTCTCTCGTTCTCTCGTCCAGCTGATCTCGCGCCTATTGTGTCGCGATGTGGTGATGTTTCCAGGATTGAAGTCTTCAAACCGCTTGCCTCCACTTGCTCAAGATTCTCGTTTGCTTCGTCGGAAAACGCTGGCGCTTCAGCTATGGTTGAATTCGGCTCTCCATTCGTCGCTCAACGCGCTGTCCGTGAGTTGAACCTGAAAATGTGTGGAGACAGGTTCTTGAGAGTAGAAATTCTTGTTGGTGGATCGAGACTCTTTGACGAATCTGATAAAAGGCTTGCATCCTCAAGATATCCATCAATATATCCATCAATGCGTCGTCCCCTAACAGCTCAGGACGACTCTTTCCTAATCACCCACCTACCACTTAAACTCACCCGATCTAATTCTTGTAATAGCACCTCTCAAACGCTCGATTCTCAACCTCCAATGAGCGAATACTTCAAATCAGCTGGATGTGCTTACGAAGAAGAACACGCTTTGAAGATGAAAGCTCCTCTCCACCGTTCTTTTCCACCTCAAACATCAAAATTATCACCGTCAGATTTTGATCCATTCTCCTTTAAGTTTGGCACCACTCCCAAACCGGTCGAGCCAGCTTTAAGAGGGTATGCATTCTCGCCAACTCCAGGTTCAACCAGGAACCCAGCCTTAAACGACGACGTCTTCCGTCAAGCGGATTTCGACCTAGAGAATTCATCCGTTGCCGAGCTTTACCCAGCTCCTGTTCCTACGCGAGCTCGTTCTCGTCCCACAGTTATTGGTGTCTTCGACCGCCACGTCAACGATAATTTGGGACGTATTGGTGCTAATCTTCCAGATCTTACGCTTGACTTGGGCTCTTCCTATAGTTCATCAACGAATTCGGTCTGTGGCCAGAACGCATCATCCTTCTCGTTCTCGAATGGAAACTACACCAAGATTGAAGGTCAATGGGTGCCAGAGGCTGAGGTCGGTATGAGTGAAGACGCTGATATTAAAGCAGATATGAGGCCATGGGATGGTAAATATCCTTATGATCCTCAACTCGAAGACGGATTCTCAAAGATGACTCTTCTTCAACAAACTTTCTGATTGAGGCTTGTCAGTGAGTTTTCTCCACCCTGAAGGATTACTCATACCGACTTCTATATTTGTTCACTTAGCGTCGAGAAATTCCATCCTATAACTTGCATAACTCAAAACTTCAGTCTTCAATGTATACTAGCCAAAGAATTCTACATTCCAAAGGGTCGTCGTTTTTATACCCTCTGCATCAGCCTTCGTCGCTGCCATCCCCCACCGGTCATCTCTCTATTTTGCTTTCCACCCTTCTGCGTCTATACAAGTTCGTGACAATAAACTGATGCACGCTCATGCCTTTTCTCTCACCATGATCTGTTGTCAAATCATACGTTATCTGGACCTTGAACATGGCTGTGCCTCCTCCCTGTCTCAGTGATTGACCGATAGCATCTGTCTCGCATCCTCATCATCTATTAGCTAGGAAGTCGTTCTAAGAATATTCTTACTTCTTCAGCATGCTTCCTGCCGTGAGAAAAATTGCTTTTTAAGGAAGTGGTGGCGCATGTAAACAAACGGGAAACCGTTCTCACGTGTTTCTGTTAGGCCAGATCCAGTGGTGCTGAGTCCAGAGACTACCAAAGGTTAGCGCAATGTTGTTCTAGCCGGACCGGGTAGAAAATATCAGTGACGGCCGTCTGGGGATCAGTCCGCGCCCGTTCCTGCTGGACTCACGCAGCCACGATGCTGCCACCTTATAAGGGTGCCTCCAACCCACGTTAGGCCCTAAATCCCCCACATTCCATCAGGAGTACTCTGAGCTTTCGATCAAAAACTAAACCTGTCAAAATGAGAGCTTCTATATCAAGGAGAGCTATGAGCGACCTGCTTAAGGCGAGCTTGCTTGCTTGTTTCGTCGACCCTTCCCAGCTGATTCTGATACCGTTTCTACGCGTTTTTTTTTGTACGTCCCAGAGTCGTATTCATCGAACGTCGCTGCACTCTAAGTTTGTTGAGAACGCAGAGGAGCTTGTGTGAGTTAAATCGTACGAGCTGGATCATGCGAATTATTGGGCTGATCAGCGAGCTCGTGTAGTCCACTTTTCAAAAATGGAGATTACATGGGATGGTCAGGCTTCACGGGAGTAGGATACCCAAAGATGGTTCCCACTGCTCTTGCTCGCCATGTCATCGACAACAACCTGCAGGGAAAGCTCAAGTTCAAGTAAGCTAATCGTTCGATTTCTGGTCAGTAATCCAGTTGAGCTGATTGGTTTCTTCTTTCAGCCTGTTTGTCGGAGCTTCCAGTGGACCGGAGACTGAAGATGTGTTCGCTCAGAACGATATGATTGACAGGAGGTACCCTCACCAAGTTGGAAAGAACATCGCCAAGGTGAGCTCTTCTCAACTTCTCTGGCGCGAACCTTTGTAAACCCCAACGTTTTTTTTTCGCCAGGGTATCAACAATGGAAAAATTCGATGTCAGTAACTTGTCACTCCAAGCTCTTCTCTATTTGGCAAACGGGTCAAGAGGTTAATGTCTCCAAAATTTTGTTTGCTCTACCACTTTTGCTCACCTAGTTGCCGACAAGCACCTGTCGATGTTTGCCCAAGACCTCAGCTATGGTTTCTATACAAAGGACAAGAAGAACGGAGACAACCTCGATTTCGCAATTGTTGAAGGTGAGTTCATTCTTCGTTTTTGCTCCGTTTCATCGCTAAAGCAAAACTCTTTCGAACGATCAGCTACCGAGATCCTCGCTGACGGTTCGCTGGTGTTGGGTGCCAGTGTTGGTGCAACCCCTGAAATTCTAGCAAAAGCTGACAAGATCATTATCGAGGTCAACACTTTACTTCCATCCTTCAAAGGCCTGCACGACATTTCCACATCTTATGATCCACCTCACCGTCAACCATACCTCATCGTCCGACCCACCGACAGGGTAGGCTCGATCTCACTTCCTGTCGACCAGGATAAGATCATCGCTATCGTGGAATCGAGGATGCCAGACAACACTGGCGCCAATGCGCCAGAAGACGCTACATCTGCCGCCATTGCTCAGCACATTGTTGAGTTCTTTGCTAAGGAGGTCGAAGCTGGTCGACTGCCTGAGAACTTGCTGCCTCTTCAGAGTGGTATTGGAAGTATCGCAAACGCAGTGATCGGGGGTATGGCAGAGGGGCCATTCGTGAGTTGACAAATTCATCCTTATTTCCCATGAGACTTCGATCACCGACTGGTGTTGTTACTGTGTCGGTTAGAAAAACCTCACTGTTTGGACTGAAGTCCTTCAGGACACCTTCCTCAAATTCTTCGACTCTGGAAAGCTAGATTTCGCAACAGCCACTTCTATCAGATTCTCTCCTGAAGGATTCGAGCAATTCTGTGAGCTCGCTCCGTTAATATGTCCTTTCCGACTGCAACTTTCTGACGATCATACATTTGTCACAGACAACAACTGGGCTGATTACAAGGACAAACTCATGCTCAGATCTCAACAGGTCGCCAACTCACCGGAAATCATCAGACGTCTAGGTGTAATTGCCAGTGAGTATTGGGCGATGCTTCCATCTCTGTAGTCAATATTAATGGATCTGACATGTCGTCTGTTTTAGTGAACACTCCTCTCGAAGTTGATATCTATGCCCACGCCAACTCTACCTGTGCCCTCGGATCTAGGTGCGCATGTTCAACAATCTCTTGAGCTTACTCCGACAACTGACCAATTCCTTCGACAGAATGATGAATGGCCTTGGTGGCTCTGGAGATTTCCTTCGAAACGCCAAGTACTCCATCATGCACACCCCCTCAGCTCGTCCTTCCAAAGTCGATCCAACCGGAATGTCAGTCCAGGTTCTCATCGTTCCGCTTTCTAGAGGGAAGAACTAATACCTATCTATATTTTTACAGTTCGTGCATTGTTCCTTTCGCCTCTCACATTGATCAGACTGAGCACGACCTGGATGTCATTGTGAGTATATGTTGCGTTGCCTCTGTTTCCGTTTCTGACTCTGTAGAAATGATATTGACACTATTGTTCTCGCACACAATAGGTCACGGAACAGGGTCTCGCCGATCTCAGAGGTCTCTGCCCTAGAGACAGAGCTCCAATGATTATTCAAAATTGCGCACACCCTGATTACAAAGACCAGCTTATGGAATACTACGATCGAGCGCTGCATGAGTGTTTGGCCAAGGGAGCTGGACATGAACCTCATATGTTGAAGAATGCTTTCCTCATGCACACCAACTTCCAGGACAAGGGTACGATGAAGGTGGACAAGTGGTTGTAGTGAGTCGCGAGGCTGATAATTCGAATAGACAGACAAGAGTCTCAATAGATAGACGATATTCTCCTCTTCGATGTAATATATGTTCACTTCCGTCTTTTGTTTGGAAAGTATCTCGAGTGTATTTGAAAAGAGTTCTACTACTCCCAAATGTATGAATCCAGTATACGTCTCGACAGCAACACAGTTATTATAGCCCTCTCTACGACCTATCTTCCGCTTCAGCGATCTTATCTGCCGAGCTTTCCAATGCGTCGATCATTCCTTGCGCGTGTGCGTTCCCGCCCATGGAATCAAAGACTTGGTCGATAGCAATCACTGTGTCTCGATCAAAAGTGTTGTGATGGAGCTGCAAAGATCACGTCAGTTCTTGACTTCCTCCATTAGAAAGAGGAACGGGGATGTCACACTCACAGCGAAGGAATCCCATTCGAGTTTTAGCATCTCCTTCACGATTGCTGGGCCATCCTCCGATACCACAGCGAACTTGGGCGAGAACGCCAGGAGGCCGTCGCCGACAGCAAGGTGTGCGGCGAGACGCCTCAGAACCTACGAAACGGAAGGGAAAGAGGGATTTATAATCTACTCCCTCAACTGCTGATAGAGCACTTACTATCGACTTCGGAAGCACCCTGAAGACGGCCCTCATCTTTTCATTAATGAATCTTCGAATAGGATTCTGGCGGGCCCGTCGCTCCAGTTGCTGCCTCGTCCTCAGAGCGTAAATTCTATCGTATTGCATGGAGCCATTGGTGTGGGTGAAGGTTCCGTACGGGGAGATGAGGTATCGGGCAGCGTTCACCGGGTCCAAAATTTGGCCTGTGAAATCTCTTGAGAGGCTACGTTTGCTGAAGACAGTACAGCAATAGACAGTAGAACTAGGAGAGGTACCACCCGCGAGGTTGTCGCAGCAGCCTGTTGGTCGGTTGGAAAGGCGAGTTTTGATTAATCGGAAGACGGTATTTAAGTTCAGCAGGCCGCGCTTAACGAAAAACGGAGAAAAATACCCTCACCATCATATGTATCGCATGGAACGCCTAGCAGAAACGATCATTTCAATCAAGAACGGGATGGAACACGAGAGAAAAAAGGATGCGGACGTACCACTTGGACCGCCGGTAAGGACAGTATGATAGCTGGTAGTATAAACCGTTCCGTCGACGGTGAAATCCCGCTTCGACTGATCTTGTCCACCAGAAACAGCCCTCGCAACAGGTGTCGGTGCAGCTGGCGCACCTCTTCCAGGAAGCTTTCGTTGTGACTTCCAGCCGTCGCGCATCTGGTTGGCGAAGTTCATCTTCGCGCCCGCGACTTGCGATAACGAGAGACACACAAGCCAGGCGGCCGCCAGGGAGAGATAAGAGAGCTTAGTCTTCATCTTTCTAGGAACTTCAGGCTGGTGAGAGGGAGGTGTGGTTGGAGTGACTTTTCAGCCCTGGAGGAAATTCCAAATTGCGCTCAGACACAAGGTTTTTCCTGTGTCTCACTCAGTGATGCCAACAAGCGTGAGGCCCAGGATCGAGCCCTCCATTCAACTGACGAGTCAGATGGCCATATACTGTACTCTTGTCACCGTCCATTGGATATCTATGACCTGGCCTCGTCCAGAGGAGCCACTTGTCAGGATCGCTGTTGGCGCCCTAACCTGCTCATCTTGGCTATCGGCTCTCGCGGGCAAGCACAGCTCGGCAGCTCTAAGAGGTGGGGCAGCTAATTACATCGACAGAGGTTTGTGTACAGTATTTACATGTTGCTATTTACAATGGATATACACAGGGTTATTGCGTCCAACATCGCAAGACAAGTTAAAAGAGAATGTGACACATCGGATCCCAGACCGGTTCGCAGAACGAGACGAAGAAGAGTCAACACCAGGCGCCTTATGCGAATTTGGCTGCATTAAGCTTGTCTAATGCAGCCTGTAGTCTGTGGAAGAGAACCTCCGATTCCCTGGGCAAAATAAATATGTGATCGTTATGAGCCGGGGCGTGCGGTGGTATTTTGAACGCGAACTTACGGTTTTCCAACCCAGATGTCCTTGTCTTTCCAGACGAAAGTGATTGTACCACCGTATGGGATATTGAGCTTACTGACTTCATCATCACCTACAAGAGGGGAAATCATGCTTCCGAACTTTGAGTTAGAGACCTGCGAGGGAAATAACGATCGAGTATACATTAGCGACAGCTGGCAAATCCCAGAGGACAGAACACTTACATCTACCAAGCACTCGAAACGCTCGACTCTGTTGCCCTTCGCCATGACGTCATTCAGAGAGACGTTGGAAAGGGCCGCAAGTGGTATCTCAATGGTACGCAATGGTTTGTGCTGGAAACAAGAGGACGAAAGACAGTTTAGCAACATTTAAAGTGAAAGCGCTTCAATGTGAGCTCACGTTTTGGAGCCATAATGGCCAGACCTTGGAATCACTTTCAGCAGCTGCAGCAGTGTCTGTTGTGTCCTTCTTGTCTTCGCTTGATCCTCCAAAGATATTCTTCATCTTTGACAAAACACCACCACCTCCAGCTTCAGCATCAGTAGTAGCATTAATTGGAGTAGAGGAAGTCTCAGAGATGTGAGTATCGGCGAGAGCTTCAGGGAGGTCTTGATTAGCGGCAGATGGCGAGGCTGCGAAACCTTTGGGAGGAGGGAGCATGATTTGCAGCTTGTCCTGTACAACATATTTTCCACGAAGACTTATTTAGTAACAAAATACACTTGAAAGGGAACGGAGATGAAGCAATGGCTTACTTCCAACAAGACAACTTTGCCTTCAATCTCAACGGTAGCACCTCTGGTCTTTAAACCACCAGGACGAACTGAACCTGGATCGAGGGATCGTCTTCTTCCTAGGAAGCCATATGGCTTAAGAGAACCATCACCTTCAACTTCTCTAGACCTGGATCGTGAGAGAGACAATGGTGGTGAATCAGGTGCAGCGGCAACTGAAGGGTTAATCTTCAAGGTCATGCTCGTTGGCAACGAGGTCGAGAAAGGAGGAGGTTGAGTAGTGGTTGAAACTGGTGAGAATTCCTGTTGGAAGAGCAAAAAAATCAGAGGTAATTCTCAGAACTAGGACCATCATAGACCATCTACTCAACACCGGCGTCTAGCTCCATTCTGATGTGCTAGACTCACCATTTGTGGATGTTATATTTCGATTTGGAGTGGATGTGGGAGATGGATGGAGTGGATGCAGATTTAGTCTGCTTAAGTAGACTCAGCGCAAGGGCGGATGGGACGTCAGCTGTCTTCTGGAAGAATGAGCATTCACATGATATCTCGAATTCTCAATCTCAGATCTGCCCTTAATTTACGCCTTGCCTCTTCCATCAATTCAGTTAAGCCATTTCACAGGTCACAGACTAAATCCAAAAGCGCGTTTGCTGCAAGATGGCATTGCTGGCAGGGAAACCAAATTCATCGCAAAAATCGTCGCCACCTTGAAGGAGCCTAATCTTATCTTCTGGTGAAACACGACCGTCACGTCACAAGGGGGACGGATATAACTTCTCAGAATTCTGTTCATGCATTCAATAAGCCATCATCTAGCTGAGTATTTCGCAACTACAAGGGCTGATCGCTTGTTCAGAAATGTTGAGAAGATGGTGGCGAGGTGCGCGGCCAACGGTGAGTCTTGATGTGGTGGGTTGAACGAAGTGGACAAAGCAAGTTGTAGGGCATAAGTCACCTCAAGAGCTAAAAACCATCCGTTCAGGGAACAAGCCAACACTCACAATGAGATGCATTCAAATAGCTCTCATTTTCCCTGCCAACTGATCACCCAGCTCTTATTTCCTGAGGGCTATTGCTTTAGCTATATCTTTCTTTGGCAGATAAACGAATGCTCCCTTGACCCAGGTGTATGAGAGTCCCGTGTAGATAGTGGTGAAGCCGACGATCCACCTGAAACGAACAGACGAACAACAGACGGCGAAGTCAGCTGTCAATCCTTGAATTGACAGACAGGGTCAGCTCATTGATGACTAAAAGACTTACTCAAAAGCCCTGAGACTCTCCCGGTATTTCATCAGGAAGTCTTCACTCTCCGCGTAATCGTCGACCAGAGGCTCGATCAGAATAAGACCCATCAGACACAGCTGGAGCACGGTATTCAATTTGCTGAATGTGGTTGGGTGAACGGAAATTGTTGGCGTTGAGGGCGAGAAGTAGCTTGAGAAAGTTCGCTAGAAACGAAGAGGAGGCGTGAGCACAGAAATTCAAGTCACAGCGCGAAGCGGCTTCCTCCTCCTGATTGCTTGAATGGATTAAGAGTACTTTACTCACAGGCGGCGGCAGAGATTTCCATCTCAGCCATATTGCCCAAAGCGACAGGCCGACATCCCTCGAGATTATGACGATTCCGAGCGGTAGAGGTAATGCGCCGGTGTACGACAAGCTCACCACCAAGGTAGTCATAAGAAATTTGTCTGCCTGTGTTAGCAAAATTAGGTTCAGGGGTCAATTCAGGTGAAAGAGCTGATCTCTGACAGTCAACGAGGAAAAGTTTCCTCGAAGTGGGTCCTGAACTCACAGCAGGATCTAATATTGATCCCAGTACACTCCCCATCTTCCACTTCCTAGCCAGCCAGCCATCTAAACCATCACTAACTCCAGCATAGAACAGAACGCTAGCTGCCATTGCGTGATTTCCCTCAATGATGGAATACGCAAGGAACGGCGTCAGGGCTATTCTTGAGATGGTCAAGGCGTTTGGAATCGTCCAAGGTGACTCATACACGTTGTCGTTTGTTGCTACTGAGGGTGGTGCTGGTGTCCGTTGCTCGGATGACGTGAAGGACGACTGGAATCGACACTGGTGGTTCAAAAGATGGAAGAGCGGCGAGGGATATGTCTTGAAGTTCCTCCCCGAATGGAAAGCTCTCTGGGACAGAGACAACCTTGAGATTAATGGCCTTGCCGATGGGATGGAAGGTGATAGAAGATGGGCCACCAGAGAGACAGACATTTTAGTTGGTTTCTCAAGTGGGGTCGCCGTCGGAAGTCAAGTGTGCTGCCTTCCAACTTCCAAAGTTTCTTACTTGAATAGAGAAACAGGAACAAAACTTCATCAGGCCAGATTCTAAGGCATACACAACGATTCTCAAACACAGTGCAGTCAGCACTATGCTTCCCCCTCCACATTCATTCACGTCTTCAAGCAAAACGATCGACAGCATCAAACTGAATAACGAAGTCAATCCACTCCGCTTCAACGTCACCCATACTGTTCTCTTCCCAATCCCAATCTCTTCAGAAGCAGAGGACAAACAAGTCTCAAACACTTTGGACGTCTTTCCTCCCACGGAGGTAAGAGGTCGAATCAAGTTCTTTGTCGAGTTGGTGGTCGATGGACAGGGCGTTAAGGACGAGCATCTTCTGAATTCATTGCTAGTAGTAAGAGTGTTTGATTGGTTGAAGGAGGTGTGTGTCTATTCATGCCTTTGCTCTCCTTCACAATATTAACCCGCTGTTTGGCACCACGTCTTCACTCTGATCAAGAACTTAAACGCTCTTGCTCTTGATTCAGTCTTGGAACCTCAGAAAGGTTTGAATGGGGTGTATAGTAGGTACCTCTCTTATTTCTTAGCCTTTCGTCGTTTTTCGCTGTCTGATGCTCGTTCCTGGGCAGTCGAACTACAGAGCGCCTTTCTCATTTCGAACGACCATCTTTCATCTCAAGTTCCAAGAGCTCAACTCCAAACTCTGCATTTACGGGTGTCTACCGGAAAGAAGAAGTCTTCCAAAGGAAAGGGGAAGATATCTGTTGCTTTGAACGACGCGCAAGAAGAGATTCGAGGTTCGTAAATTTCTCGCTTGACACCTCTTCAAAGCAAGCTTTAAAAATATGAAATATAACTTTCATTCTCTTGAAGCTTCATTGTCGGCCTTGGATTTGTTTGAAAGCGAAGACCGAACGGCGATAATTGACAGAGGTCTAGCGAAGCTGATTACTCGAGAGCTCCCGAAGTAAGTACTTCTATCATCACAACATCATGTTTAGGAAAAAATAATGCGATAGTATCCTTGTCGAACTGTAGGAGATACCCGTTCGTCTTCAATGGGAAGATGCTGCGCGTGAGCATAGTCCCCGTAGTATCTTCCGGTTGAAATCATACCTCAAGTCTTGCCCTCTGTAGATTCTTGACAACGAATCCACTCGCTTCTCATCAATTGCAGGTTCATTGTATCGGATCATCGCTTTCAGTAAGAACAAAACCTTTCGTGAGGCTGGTTCAGCTGCATTTGAGGTAAGCAGTTACCTGCTGACAATAGGTCAACGGGGTGTCGTATCACTAACAGACTCTAGCCATACTATTAGG
Source organism: Krasilnikovozyma curviuscula (assembly GCA_014825775.1). Lineage (NCBI taxonomy): Eukaryota > Fungi > Basidiomycota > Tremellomycetes > Cystofilobasidiales > Mrakiaceae > Krasilnikovozyma > Krasilnikovozyma curviuscula. The sequence goes on from MVAQ01000266.1 coordinate 13,863, forward strand.
CTCTTGATTCGGCTCATGAAGCACATGCGAAACGAGTGGTTGAATCTTTGTTGCAACTTGCAGCACCGGGATCACTGGTCGTCAAAGAAGATCTCTTCCCTCCTTCTGCCGAACGCACTCCAGATAAACATTTCGAATCAGTGATTTGTCAAGTACTTGCAAAACTTCAAGTTAGATTCTCACGGTCTCCTCCAAAAGTAGGTTTGTTTGAATTCTTCTTCACAGCGTCACTGATCTTCCCGCCCATAGCTCAAAGCACCAGCGTATCAATCTGTTTCTTTGCGTGGAATGGACGTAGCTCTTCTTTCATCTCCTCTGAAGGTTCTTGAACGTGACTTGCTTGACAGCCCAAACGACGACCTCGAAATGACAGACTTGCCAACTCCACCGCTGCTAGCTCTGAATGACTCTATGGAAGAGGATGATTCGACAATGGAGTGTGAGCCGTCTGTAATTCTTCTTCAAACATTCTACCGCTTACTCCTTGCCTTCACTGGTCAGATTTTCCCTTCACACCTCTTTTACATGCAGGACATCTTGAACTCAACAGCATGTACGACACGCAGGATGACGCTTATCAAAATGACTCTCAGCTTATCGTTGAAAATAAAAATTTCGATTCTCGAAATCAGAACTCTCACGTAGAACAAGTCTCATACAAACCTGATCCACACATTGACGAAGATGACTCGCTGTTAGATATTGCTAATTCACCAGCCTCTCACCAGCCAGCATCGAATGACCTTACTGATCGCAGAAATTGTAGAGCTATCGACTTAGACTCTGAACTACTATTCATGGAAGAGTATTCTGCCATCGTGGACGAAGATGAAGACTTGATCGAACAGATGGGAGATATAGATGACGATGAAGACCTTTTAATGGACCCTGCCTCTTCCCAGCCTCCAAGTATTTTTCATCAGCAACACCTCGAAGGTTCAACTCCCACCAACTATGAGTTTCATGATCTTGTTAATGGAGAGGCTGAAGTCTATTTTGGTGAAGATCAAGCAAAGGTTCGCAACCACTACCAGCCCGAATCACCGCTCATCACTGGCGTTTCAAATTCATTTCAAAATAATAGCCCTCCTCTTCTGAGTCTGTTACAATATGATGATGACGCAGATGACGGGTTCCTTTTCGGTGAATTTGAGCGGAGGGATGACCCTTATAGTGATTGATTGTTGCTCTCGAAATATTCTCTTCATTCTAAGTTTCTAGGGAATTTATTCTCAGTTATTGTGGAATTTGGAGAGGAATCATGCTTTTGTGTCACCAAAACGAAGGATGACTTATGAAATGTGTAACTCCTCGGTATAGAAAGTTCAGAAATAGGTACGCAACTGGATCCATCGCAACTGCAATTGCATTGTTATTCCAGGCACAGGATTGATTCAAAAATCAAATAAGAGAAACCAAAAGGAACGCTACCACCGGTACGTTGGTTTATAAATACTTGTCGAGCTAGGTGGGGACCGCCGGTGAACAACGTCATTTGCTTATTGCCAGTAGTTGTTTTCACCGCCAATGATCTTCTAGGACAGACGAACGTGCACTCTTTTGCACCAAGCTTTAAGATTCTACACAGTCTAACGAAGGAACTAACTCCAGCCGTTTGGGGTCAAATAAGGCACAACTGACCTGAGTGTGGTAACCAATGCTTCATCAAGTCTAATTAGAAAGCGTCAACAATGACAAGGTATTGCTCACTCCATTTACTAACACCTGTTCTTTCTCTTTAAATGAACATGATGACGCTGTATCGGCGGCCGTCACAGCGGTGTGAACTATATAAGAGGAGATCGTGATGGGGCTCGAGGTATCTGTGTTTTGCAAACCACACTCCATTACAATTCACTCACTACCTACTGCGTCTCACACTAGATCATCATGTTCGTTCACTCATTGTCCATCCTTGCCTTGGCAACACTCTCGGCCATCGTCTCATCCGCTCCAGTCGTTGAAAAACGAGGCTGCTATTCCAACCCCAACGAGGTCATCCTCTACAGCGACTCATCCTGCACGGTCCCACTCACCGGCGATAACTATATTGATACTGAAGACGCTGGTGACGGTACCGCTGTCTGGACCTACATCGGCTCGTTCTACTACAGCGCTGATTGCTCAACGACCATCTACTTCTACGACCAAGGCGCGGATGGTGGATTGAACTACGTAGGAGATTTCAATGGTGCACAAGGTTGCTACGGATACTCAGGAAATGCAGAGTTCTCTACGGGCTACGTCGAGAATAACTGTGAAGATTGTGCTGCCAAATAAGTGAGGAGATGGTCCTTTCCCTTTCAAAAGTTTCAGCCAACCTTTCCCTTTCTCTGTCCACTTAGAAACTTCCTTCTCTTCTCTTCTTCTTCTTCTTCTTCTTCTCTGTAAGCTCGAGTAATAAAAAAGCAATGGAATACAAAAATGGCGTGGTTCCTCACATGTCGTGGGCGTGAGTTTGCCATCTAGTTGTTTTGTTTTTACCCCAGCTCTCTGAGAACTCGATTTTACATTTCTTACCGTCATTTGTACAGAAATCAACGATAAATCCTAGTTTCCACCATCTCCATTTCTTTTTCTTCGTGTTATCTTACACTCGGCCTTTTGGTTGAAGCCAAGTTGGCACCTTCGTGAATATCTATGGGCTCCTTATCCTTTATCTACTTTGATCTAATACATATAAATCTCATGTGTATTCTCTTAAGACAATCACCAGCTTAAGTTCACGTTGTTGCGGACAGTGCTGAAAATCAAGGTGACACAGTACGTCGCACGGACATACGTGGCTGCTCACGCCTATCGCGACTCCCCAGGTTCCCCTGCTATAGCGTCTATAGCATTTGGTCTTGTATTGTCTTATGGTTCCCCCAAGGGCGAGAAGGAGATCGGTAAGGTTACAAAGGTGGCGCTTTGCCTGTGCCATCTCTACACGCTCAAGTGATCGCCAAAACGATAAAATGTTCGATAGAGCCTTCACATCCCGCCTCCCTTGATCATATAAAAAGACAAGAACATTGGTCCAAGGAGAACCAAGCTGCCCGACGACACAGAGCCCATTCGGTTCATCCTCATTGTCCAGTCTCACTCTGAAACGAGTGTCGCCACGGCAGCAGCCCCTTTCATCGAGCAGCACGGTCCCTCGCTCTCTTTTTTTCTTGAACGTTCCCTCCCACCTCCCACTTTCGAGCTACACCAGCATGTCGATATTCAGAAGAAAGAAGTCATCCCAAGGAAGCTTGGCTCCTCCTCCTATCAAAACTAGCCTTTCGTTGCCCGGTTCGTAGTTTCTCCTCGATTGGTTCCTCAAAGTCGACGGTGAGGTTTGCACAACTGACACAGCTTCTACCTCCATTGACCTCAAGATTTGAATGAATCTGGAGCGTTCAACTTCCCCCCCGCTTTCATTGATTTAAAAGTCAAGTCGGAGTACATCCCGGTGTCCCCCAGTCCAACAACCTATCAAAGCCCCACCTCCCCATCCAAGTCTGCGGCCAAGACATCATTCTCAGCCTCCCGACCCTTTCACAAGCCATTTAGAGTGACAGACAGTGATAATCAGGCAAATGGATATCTCCCCCCTCTCCCGACTGTTGATGGGAGCTCCAGGTTCACCACGAGTTCAAGCGCACCCAATCTTACGATGCAGAGAAGCATCAAGAGGAAGGTGCAAGATCCAACTCTCAACTTGATGGTAGTAGGCGGAGAGTCCGTAGGTAAAACCTGTAAGTGGTCTTTCTCTGATGAAACTCAGGAACAACGCTGATGTGTTCAAGGTTCTGATTCTGTCTACTTTCACTAGCGCTTCTTCGACTCTTACTTAGGACTAGCAAAGTTGCACCATCTGCTCCCGAAGAAGTGCTGAGTGCCATCTCTTCATTTGGTCTCTCCTCTCATCGTCATGGCGGCGTCAGAACAGTAAAGCCAAGTGTGCGGTCAACTTCAATTACTGCCCCAATCGTCACTGGACTGAAGTACAGCCAATACAGCACACCAAGGGTCAAATTGAAAGTGATCGACACTCCTCCACTCCCGCTATCATCCGCACTCCCAGCGACTTCTCGTGCTCTACTCCTCGAGCGTGCCCTAACTTCCCTCATCCGTTCAACGCTCGAGGCGCCGTTTACTAAAACAATGACTGAAGAGAGCAAGGTATTCAGGGACCACGAATCGAAATCTGGGAAAGGAGTCGACGAACACATCCATCTCTGTTTGTTCTTGTTGGATCCCAACTCTTGCCTGATCGATGCCAACACGGAGGCTAGGTTGGCCAATATCGACAATCTACAAAGGAAGGAGAGGTTTCAACCCGCTGATTGGAGCGAGGTGGATGATGACGAAAGCTCGGAATCGGATGAAGGAGGAGCGAGTCAGCTGATGGGTAAAGAAACCCACAATGGATTAAGATTGCGCCAGGAGGAGATCAGGGCCATCAAGAGACTGGGAGAGAGAGTGAATGTGTTTCCTGTGTGTTCAAATTCTTGTCTTACCCCCAGGCGTCTTCAGAGGCTAATCTTTCTTTGCCAAATATCACTGCGAAAGATTCTGTCCAAAACCGATCTGTTGTCGTCTTCCGCACTCGCTAATGCCAAGTCCATTATAGCCAGAGATTTGACCGCAGCTGGAATTACGTTCGGTGTGCTTGAAGAACACTTTTTCCCTCCTAGTTCTAGCTCCGAAAACGGGGAGGAAGGCGGAGGAAGATTCAAAACTCGAACCATTAGTGAGGAGGACAACGAAGAGGATCCTTCTGAACCAACCCCACCAGTTAAAGTAATTAAGCTCAGAACTATGCGATCAAAGTCAAAGGTCAGGGACAAAGAGTTGGATCCGGAGACTCCATCGACGATTCAAATAAGTGGCCAGGAAATCAACAACGACGGCATTGTTGTCACTTTACCACCATCTGTCGTCTTACCCCTCGCCATGATATCCCCTGAGGAAAAGAAGACTACAGAAGATGTCGTGTCGTCTCAAATTTACACTCGAGAGGTAAGTGATCAGTCCGGTCGCGATCAATGAGGCGACAATGGGTAACCTTCTGATTTCTTTAGTTCTCTTGGGGTAATGTGGATGTTCTAAATCCTGAACACTGCGATTACTCTCCTTTGAGAGAGGTATGTGGCGCTTCTATTGACATTGCCCACCGTCACCAGCTGATTTACTTCGTCATGCTCAGGCCATCTTTTGTTCTTTATCCGTGAGTTAGGTTTCTCATTGATGACAGCATAGGTTGTGAAAATCTCAGGACTTGGATGAGATCTCAGCTCGACTGGGTTGCTGATGGTGGCTTATTATATTGTCGAACCACACAGGCACTGAAGAAATCTACTGAATATCAATACGAGAAGTTCAGATCTGAAAAACTTCTCATGAGAAGAGCAACACAGTTTCAATCTACGGTTTCCGTGGTGTCGAAAATGACAAGGTCTAATGAATCCGACTGGGTGAAGGTCGCCAGTACTTGACCCTGGCTGTTGTTTGAGCACAGGCTCCTGTCGAATCTCGGTATTTGCTTTCTTTGCTTCTTATTTGTATAGAACTATTATAACTAGCGCTGGCGCTTCATTTGCTTCGAGGCATTGTTTGAGTCTGATTTTTCTTCTCCTTTGCGTTGTGTTATGTGTAATGATCTTAAAGCTATCTCATCTCAGCTATATTGAACAAGTTCAGTTTCAGTCTACGAGAGGGCGAGTGATTTGAATGTGCACATCACCTGCTTGAACGTCACCGCCTTCCTCTCGCTCCTATTCAGTCACACCTAAACCCCATTTTGCTATCAAAATGTAAGTTTGTCCCACGTCACATCCCACAGTTCTGTCAATAGCTTAAGACTTCTGATTTCTTTCTGGCTAGATTCGAAATGGCTTCGTGAGTGTTGGATTCCGTTTCAGCTCCACCATCGTATCCCTTTCCCATCTTGAACCCCCTGACTGACGACCTTGCGGCTGGTTTTACGCCCACCCAGCACTGCTGTTGTAAGCCCCTCCAATATGTTCCGCTAATCAGCAAACGTTCTTTCGTTCTCTTTGTCGAAACAGTTGAAACTGACCAGGTACACGCTTTTGTCGTCTCCCCGGCTGTTCACAGGTTTCGATTCCAACTAAGCCCTTCGAGGGTCAGCGACCAGGTACCTCTGGATTGAGAAAGAAGGTCAAAGTGTTCCAGCAAGAGGTGAGACTCGCGTTCCTTTGAGCCATTTGCCGTTTAGGGGCTTCTGACACGTTCTTTTACTTACTTTTTCTTTGCTCGCGCCTTCCCATCGCAGCACTACACTGAAAACTTCATCCAAGCCACCCTCGACGCTGCTTTCCCAAATGGTGCTGCTGGTAGAACTCTGGTTGTTGGAGGTGACGGCAGATTCTTTGCTCGTGAGACCGTCCAGACCATCATCAAGATCGCTGCCGGAAATGGAGTCGCCAAACTCTTCATTGGTGAAGACTCCATTCTTTCCACCCCAGCTGTCTCCAACATCATCAGAAAGTACAAGGCCGACGGTGGTATTCTCCTTACCGCCAGTCACAATCCAGGTGGACCAGAAAATGACTTCGGTATCAAGTACAACTGCGAAAACGGTGGTCCAGCTCCAGAATCCGTCACAGAAAAGATCTACGATATCACCAAGACCATCACTTCTTACAAGACCATTGACTTGCCAGATGTTTGTCTATTCCTTTATACATTTGTCAAGCTTTGCTCATACTTACCAGGTAAAAAATATCCCAAACATGCAGCTCGACTTGAAGAAGCTCGGTACCACCGAATTGGGCCCGATCTCGATCACTGTTATCGACTCAGTTTCCGACTACATGGAGTTGATGAAGTCCATCTTCGACTTCCCTCTCATCAAGGCCTATCTCCATGGCCCATCCTCCTCCGCCCTCTTCGATGGTCTCAACGGTGTCACAGGTCCATACTTCCGCGCCATCTTTGTCGGAGAATTTGGTCTCCCAGAGTCATGCCTTCAGAATTGCGTTCCTCTTCCCGATTTTGGTGGATCTCATCCTGATCCAAACTTGACCTACGCTCACGACCTCGTCGTCCGAGTCGATAAGGAGAAGATCAAATTCGGTGCTGCTTCGGATGGCGATGGTGACAGAAACATGATCTACGGTCACAATGCTTTCGTTACCCCTTCCGACTCTGTTGCTATGATTGCTGAGTGGTCTCAGTACATTCCATACTTCAAGAGCGGTGTCAAGGGTTTGGCGAGATCTATGCCGACATCTGGCGCCATCGACCTCGTCGCAAAAGACAAGGGTGTAGAAGTATTCGAAGTTCCAACCGGTGAGCCTTTTTTTCTTACAATGCGTGATTTTCAGAGGACTAATTTCTCTTGGTCGCGTCGCAGGATGGAAGTTCTTCGGTAACTTGATGGATGCTGGACGTCTCTCAATCTGTGGTGAAGAATCTTTTGGAACTGGTTCTGATCACATCCGTGAGAAGGACGGTCTGTGGGCTGTTCTTGGTGAGTTTTTTAGTGAACGCGGCATAAAAAAAGGCATCCTGACAACAATGATACCTTCAATTAGCCTGGTTGAGCATCCTCGCAGGTGTCCAGAAAGATCACCCTGGAGCTGGTATCAACGAGATTAAACAGATATTCTACAAGAAGTACGGTAGAACCTTCTTCGCCCGTTACGATTACGAGGAAGTCTCCTCCGAATCAGCCAATAAGATGATGGACCACATAAGAGAAATCTTCGCATCTGCCAACTTCGTCGGCTCCACCCTTAACGCTACCTCCTCATCTACAAGCTTCGTCGTCAAGGAAGCTGCTGATTTTTCTTACACCGACCCAATCGATGGATCAGTCTCTAAGAAGCAGGGACTCTACGTCAAGTTCGAGGATGGATCACGAGTGGTTTTCAGGTTGAGTGGAACTGGTTCATCCGGTGCTACCATCAGAGGTTACTTCGAAAAGTACTCAAAGAACGAGGCTGAATACGATGGCGATACTCAGGAGGGTTTGAAACCACTGATTGAGGCAGCTTTGGGCTTCAGTAAGTTGACTGAGTTCACCGGCAGAAAGGAGCCCACCGTCATTACTGTGAGTGGCTGTAGTAGCTGTCCCTTTTCTCTATTCATTCTGGCATGAACCAACTGATGATTCTGTTTCTCTTAGTAAACAAATAATATAATGACAGCAGATAAGACGAAGGTTGCTTTCGTAAAATGACCAAAGCCATAATCATATGATCTCTTATTATGACTCTTCTTTTTCAATTGAACATTTTTTTTTTTTGAATGTTGGGCTCGAAGGTCTACTGATGAGATCGCAAATGACTTCTGAAAGGAGAGCGAAACGCGGGCCAGTTCAATTAGCTAGAAACGTCCACCTGCTATTCTCAAAACACCTATGTCATCTCCTACAACACGCCCCTGAAGAGTGAGACTCGTATCCAATGCTCTCTGGAAAGCGTAGGAGATGCTCTTCTATTTCCAGCAGCTCATCGTCGTCCTCAATCGCCTCGCACCTCGATTCCGATTCTGAGCAACCAGCTGAACCAAAACAGAGTAGAAAGTCAAGGTTACTAGAACCAAACGATGGAGACAATGTATTCTCTGTGACGTGTTCCTTCCCTCCTACTTGCCATCTCAAAACTCCGACGTGAGTGAGTTCTCCTGCCGTATAGTGTCCGCTCACTGAAAGTCCTTCGGATGTCCCACAGAACGTTTACGTCGGCTTCAGAGTACGAGACTCATCAGCAAAAGTACCATACATTCATATGTAGGGAGCTGACTTGTGAGAAAGTGTTTCCTGACGAAAGAATTCTACATCTGGTAAGGGTCTGAGTTTCATTCTCCTTTCCAACCAGAAATTGACTCTCTGCTTTCTATAGCATATTCAAGAGCATCATGATCCTATCTTAGCAGTGCAGCGTGATAGAGGAGAGAGAACTGTAAATTATTTGACCTTCCAGCTGCCATGAACACGTCTGATTCTTTATTCCACTATTTTCAGTTCCAATGTCACATTCCACCACCAGCTTGCGATAAGTCATTTCGTACACCAAAGGGTAGAAGACTTCATTTGATCGAGGCGCACCACTACTCCAAAGACTACAGCTTCGGCGTCACTCAAAATGGTGTAAGCTTTTCTTGTGTCTAATTGTCGGTTCCCTCATCGCTAAGCTGGCTATGTCAGATCAGATTGGAGATCTCCTCTTGAAGCACGGCCTTGCCTTCTCTCTTATTCGCCCGAAGTATAACCCAGATTTGAAGAAACGGACACCTCCTGCAACCTCGACAAATCACCACGTTAAACCGCATTCACTCTCTGACAATCATTCAACCGCCAAACAACGTGCTCCTAATGCACTGGATATCTCTCCTCTTGCTTCAAGGGAGAACGGCAAGACGACGATGGACGAAGAGATGGATGAGTTGGCAGATGCTTTCACGAGTAAAGCGGCGCTAGCTTTCGTTCCTCGCAGTGTACAGCTGAAGCAAGTTTCGGACAAAATGATGGATGTGGGTTAGCGCCTCATGGTGTTTCTGCGATGATGAGTGAGTCCGGTTCTCCCTTGCTGACCAAGACACTATCCCGCTGCTGACCTCAACATCATGACAAAGACAGCCCCGTAGGTAGAAAACATCTATACATCTACCTCGGTATCTGTATTTAACCTTCTGCAGTGGCCTTACGCTACAGCGACCTCGATTGCAGGCGCATTAGATCCGAGCAAGATGGAGCTGATACCACGCGAGTCGAAGACCTCAAGATGTCTCATCGCAGAGCACAGTTACATCATATAGTAGTCATTATTGCTACGGAGATAGAAAAGAGGAAAATTGTCACTAAATATCGGGCTGACAGTGAAATCCGTGTGCACCGGACGGGAGGTGTTCCTCAAAACGACAACTTTCCAAAGGTCGCCCTCTAACCGCATTTTTCGTTATATAAGCTGGCCAGGTTACTTTCCAAGAGTCAACTTCCTCGTCTCTCCCCTCATCCACATCGAATCTCATCGATCCTAGTTCGTCAGGTTCATTTTTCCACCCATCCACCTCGTTTCACTCACAGCTCCAGAGCTCTCCCAACGACCTTGCTAGCGACTGCAGCCCTATCTACCGCCTCCATTACTCAAAAAACTACAGAATCTGCAATGGCACCAGTCCCAGCTCAGCACGGTGCATCCACACACGGTGAGAAATCCACCAAGAAGCACAGCGAAGTCGTGATCAGTAAGTCGGCGACCTATCGATACTTTCGGTCTGATGCTTACCTTTCATTGCCTTGTCCTCTCTTTCTCAGTTGGATCTGGTCCAGCTGGACACACTGCCGCTATCTACCTTGCAAGAGCCAATGTCATCCCCGTCATGTTTGAGGTGAGTTCCTCCAGCGCTTATATCTCCTCACTTTTTTCACCTCCGGTTATGTCGCATTTGCTCAATCTTTGGTTGTGTTACCCAGGGAATGCTTGCGAACGGTTTTGCTGCTGGTGGACAACTCACTACTACTACGGAAGTTGAGAACTTCCCTGGTTTCCCAGAGGGTGTCATGGGCCCTGAAATGATGGACAAGTTCAGAGCTCAATCGTGAGTTCGTTGTATCGCGCATAGAATCCAGCCCAACCAACTTATTATTTTTTGCTTCTTTCTTCATTTCAGTGCTCGCTTCGGAACTGAAATTATCACTGAGACCATCAGCAAGGTCGACTTGTCGAAGCGACCATTCAAGTATTGGCGTGAAGGTGAAGAGGACGACGAGTCAGCTTTCGAGACGACCGAGTCCCTCATCATTGCTACTGGTGCTAGTGCAAAGAGACTTTTCCTTCCAGGAGAAGATGTCTACTGGCAGAGTGGTATCTCTGCTTGTGCTGTGTGTGACGGTGCGGTCCCAATCTTCAGGTCAGTAACTTCAGAATTGCTTAGCAGTGGCACACGCCCTCAAGAACAAACCACTGACTGTGTTTTGTTGGGTTAATTAATGCAGGAAAAAGCCTCTTGCTGTCATTGGTGGTGGTGATTCTGCTGCTGAGGAGGCCATGTACCTCACTAAGTACGCCTCCCACGTTTACGTCCTCGTCCGAAAAGACGTCCTCAGAGCCTCAAAGATCATGGCCAAAAGACTTCTTGCCCACCCAAAAGTTACCGTCATGTTTAACGTAAGTTATCTTTCACGTTCGCACATGTTGCTGCCTACACGTGCTGATCGTTTTCCAATGTTGGGCAGACCCATGCAACTGAATGCCTGGGTGACGGCGACCTGTTAAATGCGCTGACGATTGTTAACAACAAGACGAATGAGACGTCCAAGCTTGAGGTGAATGGCCTCTTCTACGCCATCGGCCACGAGCCTGCGACCTCCCTTGTGAAAGGCCAGCTCGACATCGACGAAGACGGCTACATCATCACCAAGCCAGGCACGACTGAGACATCCGTCGAGGGCATCTTTGCCGCTGGTGATGTTCAGGACAAGAGATATAGGCAGGCTATCACGTCTGCTGGAACCGGATGCATGGCTGCGCTCGAGGTTGAGAAGTTCTTGTCTTCGTTGGAGGATTAGATAGTCGACATATTTTAGAAAGACTGGTTGACTTTAGAGCTCTTTTTTTTTCTCTTTGAAATCTTTTTTGTAATCGTGATTTATCAAGTGACTCACGATGAAGAATGTAGTACCCTATCGCATTGCATCTTTACCAGACGCGAGGGCATAACTTCACCGTTATCAATTACTTACATCTCTTTCCGTGCAACTGAACATCAAAAGACTATTATGTTAATTAAACAATTATGACCCCGTCAACCGACCCACCGTCCACTACCTCCAGCACGCACCCTTCGCCCACACCCACGAGCCTCGTCTCGCCAAAACCAACAAGCCCACCGCCTATCCATGCCTCACCCGCCCTGTCCAAACCCATCGCCAAAGACGCTTCCTCTTCCCTCACCGGCGTGGTCGAGCGGGTGGAAGATGAATTCTTGCGCCCGTTCGCGCTGTGAGAGGAGGACGCAGAAGTGGAGAGCACCATCTCCTCCCCCACCCCGCCTGCTATTGACGAGCTATTTGACCATGAGGAAACGTTCATCAATGGAGGGGAGAGAACAGTGATGATCTTCTGCGCCGGCGTCGTTGACGGCATCCAACCAGACGACGACGGGCGGGGTAGGAGCCACGGACAATGCTTGTGCCGCCCAAAGAGAACCGTTCCGGGTAAATTCGAATGCACAATGATCTTCACTACGGTATGCCCACGCGAGGGAGAAAGGAGGAAGTCGAGACCGTGTTGGAAATAGTTGAGGAAGTCTGTGCGCGATAACGGCTAGGAGTCAGCCTGTGATCTGCAGTGTGGGACGAAGAGAGCAACGACCTACAGTCCCCTTCAACTGATACTCGGCCTTCATCACCATCCTCCTCCATCCCGCCACCTCCAGTAGAAGACAACGCGTGTATCGCCATCCTGTCGTCTTCTTTCTGATGCCTCCTCAACGGCGGCCCTAACTCGACGCTCAGATCCACCGCCGTTGTCTGTCCAAGTCGCACCTCGACCACATGTGGGACCTTGGAGAAGTGCAGGTTGGCGCCCACGCCCGGCTATGAAAGCAGGAAAAGGTGAGCGAAAGATACCCTGGCGAGAGGGAAAGGCTCCCCGGGGAGAAGGCATACCAAGAGTTCGGCCCGAGTGATTTCCCCCGTCGTAAGGGAAGATAGGTCGGCTTCTCTTTCTCCCCTCCCGGTCGTCGTCGCACTCTTGGAGCAGACATGGATCCTCTCCACGGCGGGCTCCCTGCTCGTCGCAGACGAGGGTGTGAACTGGAAACCGACGCCAGGAAACCACATTTCCGTCGCGGCGCTCAGGCCATTTAGCGAGTTAGTCGAAGAAGGAGTGTCCAAGGAAGAAGAGGACGCGAAAGTAGGTCCAAACACACGCTTAACGTCGCCCCTGTCGAGTCGCTTGGTTCTTGATGAGATGACCGTCGACGGGCCGGGTAGCGCAGCGTGGCCGTTCGAAGTGGATGCTGCTGATGGTGTCTTGGAGGTAGTGGTCGAACGGGAGAGGGGCGTGTACAGGAGCACGAGGGATGACGGGAGTGTCAGGATGATTAAGGAGAGCCGCTGGGAGGGGGCGGGGAAGAGAAGGGTGATCATTTG
>MVAQ01000267.1:0-26736 GCA_014825775.1 Krasilnikovozyma curviuscula
CCGGTAAAAAAAAAAAAAAAAAAAAAAAAAACTCACAGCGCTTCGCTATTTCATGACAAGATTCTGTTGATGCTGCTTTCCTGCCAAAAATACGATTTAGAATCGCAATTGACATAGGCAGGTTGTCTGTGTGATTGTAAGCTCATTTGTACCCTAAATCCATCTGTAGCTCAACAAGTCAGGAAGCAAGTCGCTAATCACCTCTAATCCACCTCCTGAGAACTTCTAAATCATCCTCAGTTTCTGAGCTTTTGCTTATCTTGTCGCTGAGGTCATCCACTCGCATTTTGACCTCATTGCCTCTTACCCCCCGAATTGTTTTCCACAAACCCTCAACTGTCCATTTTCCCATCTACCTTGCAACCCAAACACCTTTTTTTCTAGATGTTGGGTCCATTGTGACATTGAATGACTCGATTCCTACACCAACATGCGACGCTTGATTTGCAATGATTAGTTGATCACTGCAAAAAAAACTAGGTTCAGCTTGCATCTTTTTCGCCTTTCAGCATTCCAACTCACCCAAGTAGTGGGATTCAGATCAGAAGCATCCTCGTCAGAACAACTTCACTTAAGGAATTGACACCGCAGTGCGAAGCAAACCAGCCGACTGCTGAGTGCCGCTACAATGCGATTTGCTGTGTGAATCCCAAAATGATTCCTCTTCCACTGCCCATAACCTCTTGATAAAACTCATCTGGGATGTGCAGCTTGAGAGCCATTTCCTAGGATGAAGAGGATCGGTGTCGCCAGCAACAGGAGTGAAGTGAGGATGGTTGTAATCATCTCGGGCTTGTTTACTGGAAACAAAAATGACCCGAAACTTTATTGATACAGTGAATACAACAAGCTTCACTTTGACCTGATATGTTAAATTTTCTCACCTAATATACACAACGATGTTGGTCCGTAGTCTATCAACGCGTTGTCGAGAAATCGTTTCATCAACTTTCTCCTTTGATGCGACACGCTGCCTTTCTCTGCATGATTTCCAAAGCGAAGGAAGGAACTGGGGTCTATATAATATAAGGTCCGAATTAGACTAGGCACTCTATTTTTTGAGTACCTCTCTTCGAACGAAGAAGACGAACCCAGCTTGAAAGTAAACTTGACTGTTGTCAGCCTCTAAGGAGTTGGCCAGGCATGATTATATTTCGGCACTAGATGGTGCGATTACACCAGCAGAGCGACAAATCTGTCTACAGGATGGATAAAGCATCTCTTCTACCGGGAGCATGGGAAAACTCTCTGGTTGAGGAACTGCAAACGCAAAAGTAAACAAAGTGATAAGTGGTAAATTTGGAAGATGGAGAATAGATGTTAGCACAGCGTTCCTCACCCAGCTCGTCTAATAACGGGGGAAGAACATATCATCGGTTTTTTCATCTTGGATCTCTTCGTAGTTAATTTCCAGGAGATGTAACTTACAGTCGTAGAAAGGTGAAGAATCGGGAAGATGGACAACTTCTCCTGAACTTGCATTCCATGAACCCAAAACTTCTCTGAAAGACTTCACCTCAGGATTCAAGTCTATCATCTTGTCAAACCATCTTCTAGCTCTGAGAGCAAAGAACCCAGTCAGGTTTAGAAAAAATGGCGTCATGCAATTGATAGCCGTTTACCTAGCGTAAAACCCAGCATTCCCACTGATAAATACTAGCGACTGGCAGGCGCCTTCCTGAATCCAATAGGTAGACCAAGAAGGGTACATAATATCAATCCAATCGACTAAGTGCCAGTCGACGATGGCAAACTTGGGCATTGCATCGAACGGGTGCGCTTTGTCATTTGGAGCTTTCGCGAATTGTTCTGCCAGTAGTACACGGAAAGACCAGATTGAGGCCACTCTTTCGTCTGTAGCGGGAGATCGTCTGATCGCTTCAGTCGACCAATGGGTAAGATCTTGACCTGTGTCCGAAAGACGATTTCGTCGCCCTTCGCCCAAAGCGTCGGCAAAAGTGGATGCGACCTGCTCAAAGAATGAGTAGTCGCACAGAGATATAACAAACAACGTTGGAGAGTCACGGATGAGATTGGCAGTGAGCTGGAAAAGCGGAAAGTAGTGCCCAGTAGCGGAATAACTTGCGATGAGGAAGTGCCTGTAGTTGTTGTTGTCTGAGTTCCCGACAACGTCGGTTCAGGTCTGGAACGGGAAGCATCGTGTCTGTTAAAGCATTGAGAGTGAAAACTGGGTATGAAAAAGAGAGACAGGAGACTGATTCGTTTGGTTGAAGGCTTCTATTCAGTCTCCACATTTGCAGATCCCGCAAGGTAGGGCAGCAAAGTCCGGACTTCGACACACTGGAAACGAACCACACATATTCTTAAGAATTAGGTAAGTTTGCGCATTCGAATTTATGGAAAGACTCTGACGCTAGCTCAGCTGGCGGCAGAAGCGCTGCCGGGTAAAGGTTCGGCTCGTATGCGTTTCTCTCATTCTCATTCAGTTCAACTAGTCAAGTTGCGATTGCAATTTTCAGCGACACAGAAAGGGCGCAAGAAGGTAAACAAGAAGGTAAAAACAAAATTAAGAACAAATGTATATCGTTGTACTCAATGAAACATATGGGGATCAAAAAGGGAGGGAGGGAAACCAGGATCCTAAAAGCTGACTGGAAAAAAGAACCGATAGCAATTAAATTAAAAGGATGTAAGAAGCAGAAGAGAAAATCAATTTTGTGTACATTTTTGTGATTGAAGTCGAGTTTTTAAACGTCTGAGGGAGGGTGTAGGCTTTGTTGGGTTTGATTTCGAGCTGGGTATTCGTGTCGATCTAAGCAGAAAAGCGAGGTTGACAGTGGTAGTGGTTATGGAGATGCAGGGTGTAGTAGATAGCGAGAGGAACCAGAAGCAAAGAAAACGTTGAGGATTCGGTGCATGATCTTGATAGCTGATCCCCTAGTTCGGCAGTAGGAGGATGGGGAGGGGCGAGATGGAGAAATCGGTGAAGGTCCCTCTTTTATTTCTCAGTAACGACAGCAGTCCCATTCTTGGACTCTCTGACGACTTTAGATCCTTTTCCACCTCTAGCGGCCTTCTTGGACTTATAAGTCGCACGGTAGAAACTAGAACCCACCATAGAACCATGAGCAAAGCGCACTTTCCCAGGATACAAATGAAGAGAAACACTCACCCAATGAACAAGAACAAGTATGAAGTGATGATAGCACATCCGAAGATAGCAGCTCCTTCAGAACCAGCGCAGTCTCCAGCGACAGGGAGGATACCAGCTGGCACGTACTTGTAAACGAAGTGAGAGTAACCTGTAAACAGAATAAAACATGTTAGTGACATGTAACCTTGACTGGGGGTGTGTACCCATCCGAAAGCGTGTTTGGAGGAGAGGGTTGGGTTTTAACACAAACGTGAAAGGAATAAACACGCGCTTGCGAAGTAGATAATGGCCAAGTCAATGAGGAATTGCGAAATCTGCATGGTGGTGAGATATTGCTTCCACTGCAGAGCACAAGACAAACAGGTAAAATGTCAGAGGTTTATCGAGCGGGAAGAGACTAGCTAAGGAGTCAAAAGCTGTGGCGCGACATACCCAGAGCTTCTTTCCTCCAGCGGTCGCGTAGTAGTAGTAGTCTATAATTCGCACCGAAAAAAAGAGTAAAGAAGTCAGGACAAGGTGTCATTACACGAACATGGGCAAGCTGATGTTCGAAAAGGTGCTGGGTCACGAGCGGACGTACACATGATGACATGAACCAACAAGTTGATGGTGATGACGACCCATTGGACAGAGGTAGTACCCTCGAGCTGAGTGAAGCAGAGGACAGCAGTAGCAGAGTGATGGAAGACGTGGAGGAAGGCTTTTATCGAGGTTCGAAGGTTGAGACGCGTCGGCGGAAACAAAAAAAAACCCCCCCCAAAAAAACACCCCCCGGCTGGGTCAGCACTGAATTGACAATCTATTGGCAAAAGAAAAAGACTCACCCAATGGCTTCTTCTTGAGGACGAGGAAGACGGTGTCAAGAAGCTCGAAGTACTTGATGTAGTAGTTGACCATGTAGAAGAATTGGAGTTTCTACACAGGCAGGAAAGTTCGGCTGTCAGTACTGCATGCTATGAAATGCCATACGATTGCAGATACAAAATGGAGACTGACCGAGGTGAAAGCCTTTGGAGCACAGATAGCGTACATGAAGCTCTGCTGGAAGACAATTGGGACGCTGCGAGGAGGCAGCCAGGAGAAAGACAGGGCAGTCAGCTCCCAGATTTCCACAGGGAACGCGATAGAGTAGGCTTTGCGTGGACATACATTTCTTCAACCATCAATGCAAGGAGCAGGGCTGATCCAGACGAGAGGAACAAGTTGTGAATCTTGAACAAGGTCGTAAGCTTGAATGGTTTCTGGGATCTAAATTCCACGCACAGGGCAAAGAAAGACCAAGTCAGTGACGATGGTCTGATTTTGGAATTGGCGAACAGTCCGTTGGGTCCTCGTTCGTCGCTCTATTTTTTTTTTTGTTGCGGCCAGCTCATCAAAGGGAACGCGAAGTACAGTGGACAGCCCAAACGAAGCTAGTTTTTTCTGAGCTGGACCGCCCACAAGAGAGAGATAACAACTGGGAAATAGAGTGAACTCCATTTCTGTCGCGTTTGAGGCTGTCATAGCGGTTGACGAGACGCACGTTGAGGCTGTTGGTCCCGTCAGTTGGGACATCCCCAACGACAGTGCGAGCTTGACCCAGCGAACCAAGGGGTACTCTCAGGCAAAAAACAGCATCCCATCGGCATCATCTTCATATCTATTCATTTTCCAAACGCCTATCCGACCAATGGGGCCTTTTCGAAAAAAAAAAATGTCCCTCTCGAGGCGACACGACAAGCTGCAGCAAGAAAGAAAAAAGCAACCGACGTACCTCATGAGTTCTCTACCGCTGAAGATAACCAAGAAGTAGACACCCATCGCGATTGCGACCTCCTTTGTTGTGCTCAAGGGGGTCACGCCTTGCTGCCATGACCTGAGGTAGGCAGGCAGCCTCAGCTCCTGAGGAATCACCTTGTCGAGAGCGTCGTAGAGGGCCATTGTACCAGTTTCCGAAAGCCGAAAGGGGGTATGAGTTCAAACGAAGGTGAGGGGGGTTGAAAAGTTTTTTTTTTTTTTTTCAACTGAATGAGAGGAGGACGAGAAGTTGAAAAGGAAGACGTCGACTTCGGTCAGACGGTAAACAACACCAGACGCTTGCGCTGGCCGTCCATTTTGGGACAAATTCCACGTTGTCCCACGCACGCGCAAGTGCACGACGCGACCTTGAAGAAAAGACATCACGTCCTTTCGTCCCAACAAGGCTGACTTTGATATAAAAAAAGTCCGAAAGTTGTCTGGTAGCATACAAAAAGGAAGTCATCTCGTCAACCAAAAAATGCACGGCGTCCTGTAAGGCGCAACAAGAACCAAGCGGCAGCCCAGCTTCATCAAGCCTCATGTCTCCCCCCAGCTCCTGTCTTATCATCCTTCAAACGCTGCCATGCCTCTCACTCAGCAGGTTTTTACACAAGTCCATCCCACGCGCCCAACCCCCAGAAGAATAATCCCAACGCAACAAGTAGACTGCCATAGCTCGCGGTGGGCACGCCAAAGAACGGTAGCCCCCGGTTCCAGATGACGCTGATTATCCCATGGAGTAATGCAATACCCAGCCAGAGAGGTAATGTTTCAGTGTAGAACGTTGAAGAAGATCTTGTCGTTTGCGCCGCGAAGATGCTGAATTCGAGCGACAGGCACGTGAGTTTTGGGACGACAGACGCAGTACGAGTAGGGAAGCGGGGAAGACATACAGCGTGATACCAAGGTTCAGGAGGAGTGCATCGATTCGCCAAAGGATGGAAATGACGAATGGGATGTTTGGGAGAGGAACGCCGAGGACCGTTTCGAGCTCTGTTGTATCGAAGAGAGAGAAAAAGTGCAGATAGGAAAGGCACAAGATCATAATAATTTAGTTCACAAATTACTGGAGAAAAGAGGGAGAGGGAACAGAGAGTGGGTGGTAAATGGCCAAACAAACTCACGTTCACGTTCTCTCATCCTAACCAACGCATCCATTTGCTCATCAAGGACATCAACCACGTCTCTGACATCACTCCCATACCTTTCCTCTTCGTCAAACAGCTCATCTTCACATTGATCCTCCCCCAAGCGCTCGTCCTGAAGCGGGGACGACTGCGACACCTGCTGCTGACCATCTTTTCCGACAGGAAGCACCTGACCGTTGAGCAAGCTCCCGTATCCATGCCCCACACTCTTCCCTGTCAATCCCGAACCGATCAACGGCGCAGAAGAAGGCAGCACATCGCGGTACAGCGCGAGATTCTCCCATCCTTGCTTGAGGCCCAACCCGACCTCCCCTGCGGCCCATCCCAGCCCTACCCAGTACGCCACGCTGAATGACGTGTGCTGGTGCCATACTGAGGGATACGGCTGCGTCGTGTCGTCATATGCATGCAAAGTTGGAACGAGGATTATGAGGGAGATCAAGCGTAGGGCTTCGAGCGTAAGGGTCTGAAAGAGAGGGGAGAGGGACGGAGGGAGGATTGCGTTGAGTGGATGGCGGAGAGACTGTCAGAAGCAAGGTATTGTATCAGGTTCTGGTTTCGAAGGAGGAGAAGAGCGAGAAAGGAAACAGTATGAACATGGGAGAATGAGTGGAAGCAGATCCCAATGAGACATTCTTCAAGGTGGAGGATATGCGGATATGATTCCCCAGACTCAACAGGAGGTGGCCTATTGATAAACAAGCACAGCGTCAGAATTTCGGTTGACGGACGAATGTACACCAGCCAAAAAAGGAGAGTGTTTTACCATCCAAAAGCGATCAGGACAACGGCTAGCGAGAAAGTAAGGAGGGCCGTTATGGGCACAATGGTGTATCTGCGGATCAAGATGTTGTAAGGGACTGCAGTGGTGTGCCAAGATACCGCACAAAGCAAGAGTTGCATCATAATAGGAGAAAAGAGGAACTCGTTCAATTAACATGGAATTCCAGGTCATGATTCTCTGCAAGCGAAATGATAAAACTCACCCTGTACAAGCTCAACGCCATCCTCTTCATCATCTTCATCTTCATCTTCATCCTCATCCTCCAGCCCTTCTTCGTCACCCTCATCCCTTTGCCTCTCCTCTTCGCCCGTAATGCCACTGAAATTTGCACTGTTTCCATTCCCATTCAGTAATATAGACCTCTCTCCCCACCCAGCGCCAGTCGAGTCATTCCTTTGCCCAAGATCAGGTCGCTTGGTAGATGATGGCGCGCCTGACCACGGGTCTTCGAGCGTCAGGAGCTGTTGGTTGTTTGAGGATGTCTTTGGGGAGAGTTGGGAGGATGAGAGGGACGTCGAGAGGATGGTAGAGGTAATTTGGGCTGGAGATGGCATTGAGAGCTTTTGTGCAACAAAGTTGACGTCTGGTTGATTCTTTCAGCGGCTTTTTAGAAGGTTGGTGATTTTTCAGTGGGGATAAGGTTTGCAGACTAGTCTAATTCCTTTTGGTGTATGTGCTCTTGCTGTTGAGGTTTGTGAGGTGGTTATGTTCCAAACAGGGCTTTGAAGGCTTCGTGAGGCTGCCAGGTAGCACACGCAAAATGGGGCAGGTATCAGTCCACCCAAGGCCCAGGAAGATGGAGAGGCATGTACAGCACAGCAATAACATGCTTACAGTTTATTTTCCTAGATACAATGGGCTCTTCCTTTTCTTTGAATACGATCTGAAGAACGTAGGGAAGGGAGAGGATGAGCGACAAATCTACGGACTTGTCGAAAAAGTCTACCTATCGCCTATTAGCAAGCGTCAATCTTGAGAAGAACAGAGTACTTACAGTGATAGGAGACTCAATTCAAAGAGATGAAGCCTCGTTTCAAAGCTGCTTGATTCCCTGGCGCTTAGTTTCACCCAGATTCTCGCGAGAGAAGGGGGTGAGAGAGGAGGCCTACGACAGAGCGATGCAGTAAACAAATCAGTAAAGTATTCAACTGCCGGGTTAGACTACAGTAAATAGAAAGTAGAGCAAACTGACTGACAGGTCCAGACGGGTTTGACTGAGATCGATGTCGAGGGAGACCAGTCGAGCTGTCATCTATGGCGCCTTAGACTCCCAACTTCTTGCTGTCGAATTTTTCTTACTCGGAAAGTACAGGATTGGTATTCAGAACATCCTGGCTTTTCATTCATCCCACTAGCCATCTCATTACGCTTTGTCGTTCTGCCCCTGCTCTTTCCGGTATAACGCCACCGCTTCAAGGTTTCCAGCTTTGAACTAGTTAAGGGAGCCCACTGGCTGCCAGCAACTATCCCCTTCCTCCCCTCTAGTAAAAATCTCGGCTTTCCCCTGTAGACGGAATAAAGGGAGAATTCCTTTCCCAAATTGGACAGCACGATGCCCTCTGAAGGCGAAGATGAAAGACCCCAGCAGCTCGACGAATCGACTTTGCTGGACGACCGACCAAACGTAGGTGAACCACTGCCTTCCCTCTCCAGTCTACCCCTATATCTGACTAATATAGCTATTGCATCGATGTACGTCATGATCAATCCTCTCTCTGGATGCTTGGGTACTTTGGGCTCCGTCGTTCCAGCTGCCTGCTGGCTTCGATCCGAGCGTCCCTCCTCCCGCCCCATCAGAGCCTCTTCTAGCAATACCAACAGCAGACGAATCTACCCTCCTATCAGATATCACTAATGTAAAAGTAAACAAATTCGTTCTGCCCCTTGTAATCCGTCTCATCGCGTACTGCTGACGATCGTGTCCCCATTCCTCTACCTTCTCCTTCCCTATCAAGGCTCCTATCAGCACGACCACGGCATTGAACCAAGGACTGGGCCTTTCGATGGGTATTAATACCGCTGCAGAGCGTCAGGCTAAGATTGACAAAGACACTGAGGCGCTGATCGAGAGTCTCAAGAACCAGTTGAATGAGGTGTGTGGACAGAGAGACCAATTGAATTCCAAGTATGTCTGGTTCTTTTATTTTATTTGCTTCGAAATACTCCTGTCATGTCACAAAAGCTAAATGGATGTTTTCGATTTTGTGTGTCGGTGATAAGGCTTGTGTCTGTTATCTCGAGGATTTCGGATCTGGAAGATGAGACGTACCAGTCTGAGATGGTTGCGGAGAGTAGTAAAAAGAAGATCGCAGAGCTGGAGAGGGAGAGGGAGGAACATCTACATGCTCTCGAGTGAGTCTCCTCGCTTTTTTCCGTAGTCTATCAGCGCCGTACCTCAATGAGACAAACACTGATTTATAACTACTTTCGCTCCTATCACTTCAAATCTTCTTAATCTAGCACCGTCAGTTCTCATTTTATCTTCTAACAGACTCTTCACTTGCTGACACCTCATGTCGTTTCATAGGGCCTCCTCGTTGAACGCGACAATGTTCATGCGGAGATACAGCGACTGGCAGATCACCTGGTAGAGGAGCAGACCCAACGCGGTGTTGCTGAAGAAGGACGAAAAACGGTGGAGAATGAGGTGGATGATTTGGCCGCTACGCTCTTCCAACAGGTTCGTTTCTGCTTTTCTCCATCGTTTCAAGCGACCTGTGCAACTCATTCCCTTGCCCACATTGTTACAAAAAATTAATTTTTTCTGTATATCTCGTAGGCCAATACTATGGTCGCAGCGGAACGTCTCGCTCGCTCACGAGCTGAGTCTCGTCTGGCCAACGTCGAAGAAAACCTCCTCATCACCGAAGGCATTGTTCGTGAACTCCAGTCATCCCTTCAAAACCAACCTGCCTCTTCCTCATCTGGGGAAATTTCTCCTTCCAATGCTGCTGCACTTGTCAATGCAACAGGCACTTTATCGCTGAGACGAGCTCTCATCACCTCTCACTCACCTTACAGCGAATTCATCCTCTTTCTCACTCACCTCCGCTCCCTCCGCCCTTTATCACACACAACAGCTCAAACACTCCAGCCACCTTCAATGACGTCCTTCCTTCTGCATCCCTTCATTGCACGTCTCATCACGGAGGACCATGACCCTGCTTTACGCCTCGATCAGCTCGGCGGGTCCTCTTCAGGTGTGTTCTCCCGTGTATGGTCAAACGAGAAGAAACTCGTCAGCCACGCTATACTGGATGGGAAACTCGTCATCGAGCCTTTACCAGCACATCAGGTCATCAGCACGCTCCAGCACCAAACAACCAACGGCGGTCTGAACGCTAACGGTGAGATTGTTTGTTCCCTCAGCGGGAAAGTTGTGGTTCCTAGCAGCTACCTTGGCGAGTTGGGGTTAGGCAGGGAGGACGGTACTGAAACGCCCGAGTTGAAGAAGAGCACATCAAGGTTCTTTACCAGAGGCGGCGCAGGTGCCGGGAGACCAATGAGCCCCGGAGCCGGTGTTAGTTCTGGAATGGGTGAAAAAAAGGTTCATTCTTCGTCATTGATTGCATCGTTGCCTCCTATCTACGTGTGAGTGTACATCACTCTTCCAATGCGGCTTTCCTTTTCTGAACAAACTATTCGTACATCACTACAGGTTCCGAATTGTTAATGAATCTCCCACTACGGTAGGAGTAGCAGACAAACCATCGCACATCTTTCCCATCGCATCTGACGGTTGGGTCCTGGAGCGCCTCCGTTCAACGTGCGACCTCTGGCATTTTATCCGCACCGGCATCATCGCTTCCGTCTGGTCTGGTGAGGACGGCAGTATCACACATGTACCTGCGACACCTTCCTTGTCTCATTCTGGTCCCAACTCGAGCGGGCTTCTTGCTCCTACCCCAACGAATGGGTCAGGACGACCTGTACTCCCGCCGAGAAAGTCATGGTCTCTCTCTGGGCTTGGGTTCAAGAAGGAGACACCGCCGACGAGTCCAAAGCTCGACACTGCTATGACACTCCCAACTTCTTCAGCTGGAGTGACCATGACGGTTGAGCATATCACTCCACCACCGACAGAGAAAGTCAACGGCTCGGCAGAGACGAAAGTGGAAGACGAAGTTGAGATCAACGTTAACGAACCAACACCTCAAATGACCCCACTAGCAGAGCCAAATCCAACACCTTCTTCTTCGGGGCATTTAGAGCCAGAAACCACAGGTGAAGGCTCACCTAAGAGTGAGAATGAGTTCTCCACCCCGCGCGGCGAATCTGAGTCTCTCCCCTCCGTCGAAGACTCTTCCGCTCCAGTAGAAGTGGTAGCAGAAGTGACTGCAACCCCACCGAAACCTCCCAAGAAGGCGGCGAGAAGGAAGAAGGCGCCCCCGAAGGCGGTCATCCCAGAAGTTGTGAAAGGGGGCGACGAGAGTGAGGCACACACGCCTACGGTTGGAAGCGTGCAGCTGCCCGCTACTGAGGATGAACCTGCCAAGAGCGGTGAGGGCGCGAATAAGGAGGGTGTTAAAACTGCACAAGAGAAGGATAAGGACGAAGTGGCTTTAACTGGAGCTGATGAGAAGAAAGGGGAAGTTGATGAATCTGTAACGAAGGAGAAGGAAGAGGTTGATGAGCCGGCACCAGGTGTCGTCGATGAGGTCGTCCCTGTCGCTGTAGAAGAAGAGGAAGTGAAGAAGGAAGTTGCCATGGAAGAAGCAGAAAAATCTGCTATTGAAGAAACCCATATCTCCTCTATAGCGCCAGTCGAAGAAGGGAAGCAGGAAGTTGTGGAGGAGAAGGACGAGGTTACACCGACAGCGGTTGCTGCAGAGGAGGACGAAGGCAAACTTTCACCATCAACACCAACAACAACGTCAACACCACCACCTGAGCCCGTCGAAACTGCTTCAATGCCACCTCCGTCAACAACGTCAGCGGCTCCATCTCTGCCACCGCGCTCTCGCCCCGCCTCGGTCGTCGTCGACTCGCAGCCCTCACCTTTGCCACCACCCACACCCCCACGCCGGGCACCTGCTGAGGTTAAGGCTAAACCCGTCGCTGCCCCACCGCCTCTGCCTGCTCGCAATACTTCTACCGCCCCACCTCCCACTGCAGCGATCACAACGATTGGTACTGATGAAAGCTGGGAGGAGAAAACGTGGAAAGAGGTTATTAGGCTCAAAGAGGAAATGTTCTGGTCTAGGATTGGGTCTGTCAAAAGCTCGTAAAAATTGGAGCGGGAGTGATTGTATATGAGATGGTTCCATTTAGCCTCGCTCAACTTGTCTCATCACAGACCGTATCCACATTCATAGCTACAGCACCATCACCTTGTGACACTTCTATCTCTCTAAATTCCAATATATCCAAACCAGCGCACTTTAAGAATACATCTACACACCTTTTCAGTTTCATTGCTTTCTCAGCCACAGCAGCAGTAGAGAAATCACCTCGCAACGCATACTCGATCTTCCACACCAGTCCTCATGATACTTGATTGTGAACGATGGTTGCTCCCCCATCAAATCAGCCTCACTGAAACTCTTAAGCCCGCTAACTTGCAGCCTGTTGAAGGTTTCATCTTTGTGGCTTTTCAGCTGTAGCGGAGAAGATGTATAGTCTAACACTCAATGTTGCTGCCATGAATCAGAAATTCTGAAGTGTTTGAAACGGTATTCTGAAGTAACAGTGGAGTAAGAATAGGTTCAAAGTCGCCAGACTCTAGCCCAGCGCGACAGGTGTAAGCTAAGCGGCCAGGGGCCTGAAAAATGAAATTTATTCTGAGGCGGGGTTCCTCTAATGGGAGAAACTTGATAATGTTCAGAGTGGTCATGTATTTGGATTGTCTAATAGTCGTATCATGCTGTATTCATATCTCAAAATTGTGATATGCTCAATTTGTGTAGAACATCTTACTTCTCGACAACCTCCAAGACCCAAGCATCCCCAGCCCGTTCATTGCTTCCTTCCAAGCCACCAAAAAGAACTGCCTTATCATCCTCAAAAGAATCATATCCAAACCATCCTCTAGGTGAAGGCGCTGCTTCCCCTTGCTCAGTCTTCAACTCGGTCCAAGCATATTTATCAGAACTTAAGTCCAGCGTGAGACCCCAGACGTCGCTGTGGAAGCGCCCAGCACCGTCATGCCCAACTTCAGGTGGTGTTGGATCAGCTTCACCGAGGAACAGCAGCGCTACAATGCTGATCGAAGGTGCGATGACCTTAGGTTTGTTGAGCCCAACGAACCCTGCGACGGATCTTTTCTGTGGTGTATTGATACCTTCAATAAGTTCTCCTTCTGAAGCTTTTTCAGGATCGAGGACAGACGTCCATGAGTTTGCCTTGGGGTTGTAGAGATCGACAGAACCTCCAAGCTCGTATCCAGCGAAACCGCCGAAGCGAGCCAGGAGACCGTTAGCAAGTTGGGTTAGATTTGTTCCACCTCTAGCTGGACCTGGGGCTGAGGCGAGGGCTTTCCAACCGGAGGAACCTGAGGTGCTGACGACAATGGTGTGGAGAGCTGAAAGACGACCTTTGACAGGACAGCCGGCGTGGATGAAGATGGAGTTCTAAAAGAATCAATCAACAAAAAAATAAAAGGAAAATCAAATCTTAGAAAGGCGACGAGGGGCAAGGGGCAGGGGTTGAAGCTCACCTTGACAGAGAGCATGACATGGTAACTGCGGTCTTCAGGCGTATCCTCTGAAGTGACAGCCTTCCCAACATTTACAACCTCCCAACTAGCCTCATTTACAACCTGAGCCTCTCCCGAATTTGACAGTATTGACGTGTCGAACTTGTAGAGCTCGGAAGATAGAGGCTGCATCAATTTCCCACCTCTCCCACCCCAGAGATAGAGTGAGCTACCAACAGAAGCGATGGAAGATCCGACTCGTGCTGCTGGCCAGGTGGATGCCGATGCAGGAGGCGGAATTGATTGAACAGCTCCAGCTAGAAGAGATAAACAGTAAGTCAGTAGCTTACTGTACCGCTGTCATTCAATACGCCTTCTTTTGGTCGAAGGTGACACACTTTTAACATTGATAACATGTATATCGGCGTCTATAGGTGTTCTAGGGATGATCTCTCCTCCAAAGACGAAGGCAAGTCCGTCAATCACAGCGACAGAGTTGGACGACCTGGGAAGAGGCTTCGAGAGGGGAACTTGGGTCCATTTCGCAAAGATTGTCATTCTGATTCTATCAAGCGAAAGAACTTTTTGAAAAGGGGGAGAGGGGAAGGGTTGGGGGTAGCAAGGAAAGCGATAAACCACGTCTTTACTTCTCACTTAGCGCCACAGTTATTTCTCCGCAGGGGGACCTGCGCAGTGGTAGGTTCTCTGGTTCGATGAATGTACGACATATGCAATAAAAAAATTAGCCTTACTATCTTCTCTTCTACATCCACTCTCTACTCATCTTGGTCCATTTAATACGCGCTCACGCGTCCTCTGCTCTTCGCCGTAGCCATTCAAGTGGTCTGACATAATAAGAGAGCAAGAGAAGTAACTGATGCAATCTCGATATAGCAAAAGTAGTGTTACAGGTACACAAGAGCGGTCCAAAGGCAGATATGGCTACAAAATATCTCACACGTTTTACATACAAGTTTCCCTCCGAAAAGCCAGTCATTAAATCGTCACAAAGAAGGGTCCATCTCCCACCGAAACACCACATGATGCCGTATCAGATATAGGGGGAAAGGATAGTAGTACCGCAGCGTCCTCTGGAAAGCGCAGGATTTTCACCGGCTACCACCAAAGATACCAACTTCGACGTCAAGGCCTTCAGCAGAAAATGGGAGAAGTATCAGCGCCTTTTGCTGTCTAATGTGGTCGAGGACGTGTTGGAATCCTAATCGAGACTAGCAACGGAGAGTGGGAGCGCCGCGACGGAAGCAGTAGTCAGTCACCATAGACACAAAAGGGTAAACCTCAGCAGGAGAGTAAAGAGTAAAGATGAAATGAAAAGAAATGGAGGCTCACTTTTTCAATCCCTCGCTCCAACTTTCCCTCCAAGAAGACCTCAATCGACTTCTTGACGCTCTCGACGGTACCCAATGTACTCGTAATCGCACCGCTCTCCACATGTGTCGTCATATTCGAATAATAATCCACACCAGATGATGCTATTGTTGACGCTGATGACAATGTAGTTGTTGACGTTGGCACTGGGGAAGGGTAGAGGGTCGTGGTTTCTGATATCGTTGCCCAGTTCTTGAGGGTGATGTTTTGGGAGGTCGACGTTAGGCGGGGGAATGGTGGGAATGGAGAGCACTGAACAGAATATAGAATTTAGTTCAGTTAAGGTTTCGGGAAAGATAGTGGGTAATAAAAGATTGGAAGCAGCAAGAAGATATTTGAAAGCGCCGATGAGCCCTTGGGTGACCAGCAGCTACTCCATCTAGGAAGAACCATATCCTTTGATCTGAGAGCGTTAGTAAACAGACACTTACCTCGCTTTCTTCAACAATCCAAGTATCCAGACCCTTCCCATTCCAACTCCCTATCAATGCCCTACCCCACGCAGGCAACACCCCCTTCTTCCTGATCAGCCTCGTCGTTCTCAATGTGCCTTCCGGAGTAATGGTTCTACTCAGTACATCTGCGGATATTATGTGAGATGTAAACGGATTTCTGGAGGATGAACAGGAGAGGAAGAAACGGAGAATGAGAAAACCAGTTGATATTTCGATACAGTGTCAACTATGGGTAGCAGAATCAACTGAAAGGCTCACGGATATCGCAGAAAGTAAGCCAAAGCAACTTTTGGGAATGGTTCGTTGCTTTGGTCAGGAAAAAACGTAGTGGAGCCAAATGGTCAGCACAGACATACTTGACAAGGTTTCTTTAGAAAGACTGACTACTCGTGCTTCCTAGTGAAGAACCTGACCATAACAAGAACTGACAGGTCCGGAAAGGACTAAGAATTGCCGGCAAAGGAGACTTCTAGGGCACTGTTGCTGTTCTACATATTTCCATCTGGGCTGCCGTAGGAATTCGTACCTTGTCTCGCCACAGGATAAAAAAAAGCAATTTCTATATCCAGATCGTGATATTCATTGATGCTAGTGCATATCAAGAGGAGCAGGATTAAGTGGAATGAGCAGGTGAAGATATCGTACCTAATTCTACGCCAAGACCCTTCTCTTTCATCACTGAATACACCATCGAACAGTAAATCAAAGCCCAGTAACATACAAGATCTTACAAATAGAAGAAGATTAAGAAAGGGTATATGTTTCTATTTACAAAAACAAAAACAAAAAAAAAGCGAAAGAAAATCTTCCAGAGGCAGGCTGCAATCAATCCAGAAGGGGCCTTGCCAACTGCTTACTTCGCAAAGGATGGATCCGTGAAATCCTGCTAGAGAACAGAGACAGAATAAAGACGTCAGGATATGAGCAAAAGAGACCAGAAGAGAGGACCTACATTATATGACTCGAAAGGCGACACGGTAGAACTTAAGTTCTCCTGAGAGTCGTCAGCAGCGACATTTCCGTCGTACGTTCCAATATAGTCAACCGCTCCAGTTTCATCGCCCATAGAAGAGAAGGAACTTCCATTTGAGTAAGGCGTGTTGACATCATCCTGAATCAACTCAGGCTCCATTTCAGCCATTTCCTGCTCCAATGCTTCCTGACCTTCGACGTAGTCCATGTAGAAACGGATCCAGTATTGGTGTTCGAGTAGCTCAGCGGCAGTCGGGCGTTGGTCTGGATCAACGGTCAAACACTCCATGATGAAGTCGATTCCTCCAAGAGTCAGCTGGTCCTCCTCTGGAAGTGGGGGAATTTCACCAGCACCGATTCTGAAAAAATATGACGTCACAATCAGTATTGGGGAAGAGCAAATGATGAAGAATTCTTCGATGACAGCTACTCACTTGTATAGTATAGCCCATTCGTTCTCAGCCGTTGCCCATGGCTTCTTACCCGTTGCGAACTCAAGAACCATACATCCAACACTCCAAATATCCATTGCGCCCAATCGTCCACCGGGCATATTCTTTATAACTTCAGGAGACATGTACATGGGTGTACCCTGGAGAGAGTTCATTTGAGTTCCGGCGGGAGCCCGGTCACCAACTCCTCCTCGAGTGCGGTTAATTGTTCGGTGGCCTCGAGCAATGATCTTGGCCGCTCCAAAGTCAACGAGCTTGATGATACTAGCATCTCCAGTGAGGAGGACGTCTGGTCAAAAAGGGGAGATCAGCCACCAAAAAGCAGGTAGAAAAACAGACCTGTACTTACTGTCAGGTTTTATATCTCTGTGAACGATACCCTGCTCATGCAAATATTTAAGACCAGAGAGAATTTGACAAGTATAGTCCATTATGACGACCTCCTGTTCGATCCTTCCGTGCTCCAACAGATCCTTCAAACTCCCACCATCGCAGTATTCTTGGAAGATGTATACTTTATCACGATGGACCTCAATACCGTAGTATTCGACGATATTCTTGTGGGAGAGCATTTGCATGACGGTAGACTCGTCTCTGATCTGCTTGTAGACCGAAGGTAGGTTTGAGACGTCCGAGAAACGGATCTCCTTGACAGCCATGACAGTGTTTTGATCCATATTATGGGCAGTGTAAACTTTACCATAGGCACCGGCACCAATGAATCGACCTTGTTGCCAGTGGATGGAGACGTTGGATGAGGATGCGGCGAGGGCGACGAGAGATCGGTCTTCTGGTCGATCCGAGTTGACGACGCGTCCGACGATGTGCATGTCCCAGTCCTTCTGGATTCGGCTGGATTCGAGTGACTGAATCAACTTTTGTCGAGATTCGTGAGTAAGGCGGATGCTTCTGTCGGTGATGGATGAGCCAATGTATTCGGCAGTCAAACGGCGCAGGTTGTCCGGCGAGTTAGATCTGGAGTCGGATTCCTCGTCTTGGTGGTTAAAATCTTGAAGACCAGCTTGGAGACGCCTCATTTCTCTCTTCATCTCTTCATCCTTTATTGCTGCGTGGCTCGATCGAGCTCCTAGTATATCAAAGTGACTGATGAGAAGGGCGATGCAGTTGGAAATGCGCTCTTGGAGCCATATGAAGTCTTCTTCTTCGAGTTGGAGGATATTGTCGCCGTTGGTTGCAGTTCTAGCAAACTCCAAGGCATTGACGGTCCATCTGAAAGTCTTGTGGGCTGTTGGGTCACAATCTTCAGTTATGAAGGTGACCCAGTTGATTGCGAGGTGCATCAGCATTTGAACAAACACTGGTCGGTAGAACTCGTCCATGTGCTTCTCAGCTTGTTCGCCGTGCTGCGATGAGAAAACAAACCAGTTCTCAACGAGTTCTTGTGAGGATTTGTGTCCTTGAAGTGAGCTTCTAACGTGGGTAACGGATTCGACGATAGCTTCGGATAGTCTGACGGCCGCCTTGGATATTCTATAAAGTTCCCTCTGTACAGACGGCCGATGAGCTTGTTTCTCAACAAGACATTCAAGTGGGATGACTTCGCCGGTATCGTAGTCGAAGAGACTCTCCTTGAAACTTTCCTTGGCGGCGATGAACTGACCTTCGGGACCAGCAGCAATCAGTCTGATTCTATCATCCTTCATGTCAAGGTTGATGAAAGGTATTGGAAGATGGAGCATGGGACCAGGCCAGATGAACTGAAGAGTTGGCGACAAGATGAGGAGATAAGAGGCTAAGTCTTTGGCTGAACCTGAAAGCTCGTCCAAATCGTCCACGCGAGAGACCTTCTCATCAGAAGTGATCTTGACGGATTCATCTTTCTCCACAGCAGCTCCAAAGATATCTTTCTCGAGAGGATGGTTTGCGAAGGCATTGTTGGTGGCACCGCCACCACCCACTTCCTCGTCGTTGTCTTTGGCCAGGTTTGGTATCGGTCGAAAAGCTTTGCTGATAATGTCTCTGATGAGTTCTGGTCGATCGCGAAGGGATGGGTCTGCGACGATATAGCAAGAATGGGCTTCCCAACCCCCAGTGTACACCAGGAAATGACCACTGTCGTAGAGCGACTTGAGAACCAGCTCAAGATCAGTATTCATGAGGTTGTAATCTGCGGAGTTATCAAAACGCGACTCGAGCCGCCTATAGTCGAGGCAAAGAAAGAAAGTAAGGGTCGAAGAGCGGCGGCTGTGGGTAAATAGGCAGCTGGTAGGCTTACCTCGCGAATCGTTGAAGCTTCCGGTATCGAATCCTAACCGCCTCCAAAATCTTCGCAAACCACGCGACTCTCTCCTCTTCGTTCATTTGCATATCCACAACCACATTCCCACTATGACCAACTGTGTGCTGCATCAGATGATTTTGCTGCTGCTGCTGTTGGTCTTCTGGTTCCTGATGAGGGTCCCGTAGAGGCTGGGAGCTGAACTTTTTCCGGGCTGAGCTTGACGCAGCAAGTTTGTAAGATGCCGCAGGTTGGTCGAGAGTTGCTTTCATGATTTTGGATGACGGCACATGGAGCTGCGTTTCGAAGTAATTAATGACTCTGACCATAAGTTTTTTAGTCAACGAGCTGCCGGGGTTAACACAGAAGTCAGTGGCCCGAGGGTAGCAAATAGATCCAAAGGGTACGACATACCAGAACTGCTCAGCAACAATTAGGTCTCCACCTCGGATAACCTCGGCACTACTGGTCAAAAAGTCCCACTCTGCTTCCAACACGTCCGTCTCCCTGAAGTAGATAGCTTTACCTGACTTGAGACGCCAGTGGAGCAGTTTGAAATAGAATCTGAGAGCATCAATGAGCATTTGATCGTACGTCTGAGAAAATTAAATACGAAAGTAAGAAATCAATGGTCAGACATAACGAAAATGCGGAAATGAAAGGAGAGGTTAATCAAGGAAATTGAACTCACATCTTCAATACAGCTCGGCAAGTTCCATTTATCCCTCCCATCGCCATCAGGCGGTCGCATAATGTCATCATACTGTCTTTTTATTGTACATGCTAGTTGAATCGCGCCCCTGAAATCCTCACTCAGCTGATCGATGACAATCACGCCCGGATCCTTGACGCCTGCGGCGTACGCCAGTCGGACTCTGAGACTCTCTTCCATGAGGTGGAGCGGGAACTGGATCAGCAGCAACAGTTCATTCTCGTATGGCGGCAAGTTGAGAGCAATGAAGAGGTGAAGATGTTGTAAAAAGACAGACTTGGAGGTGGAGATGAGGTGATACAGATCGCGCACAATCTTCCGCTCAAATGTCTTGGAGAGCGAATCTTCGCGCATCACACGTTCAACGAACGTCGGTGGTCTAGTGGGCTTCTCAGGGTCTTCATTCCCGCTGGCCGTCGATGCCTGGCGAAGCTGTTGTTTCTGCTGCTGCTGCTTGATCTGTCGGAGTCGAGGAAGCTGGACGCCTTCTTTCGGTAAGCGACCACCATCTTTTTGATGATCTTCAGCACCGCCTTCAAAGCTCTCTCTATCCTCAACCTCGTCAACAGGTTCAGGGCTCTCGATTCTCTGCGTATCATCCTCTCCATCGGCCTTCTTGACCGGAGGTAAGATGGGCTCCTCTGTAGTACCGGCACCCCTCACATCGAGCTCCTTACTTCCCGTCCACTTCTGCAGGATACCCCTTTGGGTCCTCAAGCTGAGCACAACGTTGGACCACGATACGAGCGCTTTGACGCGGCTCTGAAACTCGTCTGACGCATAGAGCGGCTTCGCCTCTTTAAACGCCTGTGTGTGTGGGTAGAGGCTCTCAGCATGCTGAAGACGCGTGAGGACTTGGACGACTTGGTCGAAGGCAGTGGACGTCGCCGACGGCGTACAGGCAAAGTTCATTACTTCGTCCAGGATCCCATCGACGACTCGACCTCTCTTCTCCTCCACACGCATCTTCTCCTCCACCTCTCCTCTTCCTCGCACCTTCGCTCGCACACCCCACCAAAGCGAGCGGCCAAAGGTGCCTTTCATCACGTCTGGTGGTGCAACTTCCTCTCCAATCCGTGTCTTTTCTGAACGGAGGACCTCGCCGAGAAGGACGGAGGAGAGGAATGTCTGCCATTCAATTCTCTGTGCATGGTCCTCCTCATTTGTGTGGTAGTGAGAGGATGGCGATGTTGGGGATGCAGGCTGGGAGGCAGGGGGCGTTGACGAGGCAGTGCGAACGACACCGTCGATGACTTTCGAGTGGTGCTGCTGCTGATGATGCGTTGGTGCTGCCGAAATCTGAACCGTCGCTTGCAACGGTGGAAGAGTCCGTCGGTGGTGGAGTGTCGATGATGAGTTGGGTGCAATCTTCGTTGCAGACGGGCCATTCTGGTTGCCTTCGAGGATCACACCAGAAGGAGACTGTCGTCGCTTCTGCTGTTGTTGTTGAAGCCCAGATCGGCCCCCACCAGACTCCTCATCACTGTCCTCCTCATCCAGCCCCCTGCCAAGGCCTGACTTGAAGTAGTTCTCGTCTGGGTCCTCGCCAGCGGACTTGCCAGTTGCCCGGTCGTCTCTCTTTGTGACGTTCTTGAGGAAGTTAGGTGCAAAAGATCCTCGAGAGGCAGCTGCTGCGTACGTGCCAGATGAGTTGGGCGCGACTTGGGGGAAGAAGGAGTTTGTAGACTGCTGGCTGGTCGATGTAGTCGGCGAAGAGGCTGATGGTCCACTGTTCCCAGAGGGGGTCACAACATCGTCTTCTCCTACGAACCGAGGAGTTCTTTTTGGCCCTGATGCAGTTGGTTTGGCTGTGGTAGCAGCGAAGATGACGGGAGAAGAGAGAGGGGGGAGAATGGATCAGGGATGACGCTCGTAACGAAAATTAGGAATTTGTGAATGCCTCACATTTCTTCATCGTGCCTCAAACCAAGCAACCACTCCCACAGGTCTGATGAGCACCCGTTTCAGTGTTCACAGATGTCCAGCCCTCTAATCGTTTCGGCTGTGGATTGAAATGGTGAGTGAAATTCTGTGGCTTCTTCAGCGGGAACAAAAAGGAGTTCCTCTTTCACGAACTCGACTCGGTCAAGCTGGACAAGTAAACGGTACGAAGAGTGGGTTTAGGAGCAATACACACGGCCTCTCTAGGGAAACGGAACTCACAGGCTTGAAGTGAATGGAAGGAGAACCGGTAGACAGACTCCCAAGTGACAAATTCCAGCCAGTTCGATCTCTGCAGTCCAACTCAAGAGCTTCAGACGTTGAAGATAATGCTCAAGGTCTCTAGCTGCACTTACGGATCTGATTCCGGAAACGATCCAGCGATTTTGAGAGTGGAGGGGGTCGATGCAGTTTGGAGATTCGAATCGCAGGCTGCGACTAGAAGATGCAATTCTAGTCCTAATATATTTTTCAAGTGCCTCATACCTCGATACCATCATTGAGAAATCACATTAAGCTAAGACCCAAATGAAATTCTGGTTCAGCAAGCTTAGCTGCCTTGCCTTGCTCTATGGCACCAGCAGGACGATGCGCCGAGCGCCTCTGTTGGCACCATACTGCATGCAGCGGGAGAAATACGGCGTATTCTGTGCTCCAGGTGTGCTCCAGGCACTTGTCAGCGTTAGTGATCTCCCTACTTCAGCTGATGCCTCGTTGGAAGGACGGCGGCGCTGCAACAGCTCTGTTTCCATCTTGTTTCTTTAAAATCTGCTGATCATCTACCCAAGTATTCAGGAATCAAATTCAACTTGGCTACAATATCTGTCGCTGTGTGGCCGTGGCGTGTCGCAAGGGAGATCGACCCGAGTAAGTACAGTAAGATTTCTATTTCCATCCGTCCATCTCACCGCAATCCCAGCTTTTTTTTCTCTCTCTAATATAATTCACTCTAGTTGGTCATGGAGTCTCAGTCAGACGACGATGGCTCATCGACCGTCATTAGTAGCGGCTCATCCCTCATGACCCTTGACGACGAGACAAAGAAGTCGCTCTACGAAGTCATCCGAGGTGGAGTCTACCCTTCCGTAAGCAAGGAATAGTGAGTACAGACGTCTTACTATACATAATACTGACTATATATTAACCAGACTTTGTGATTTGTGCGGAAAATTAGTCGACTGAGCTTCAACGCTGCTCAAACGAGGTCAATACCTCTCTCTCTCTGTGACCCTTTCATCCTCATCGCGGACCTGATCTCTCTCCATCTTTTCAGGGAAGAACTCATCTCTGAATCCCGCGTCGTCGAGTGGGGTGCACCTTACTGGAACCCCTACTCCCCCACCAATGACGCCGTCGGCCACCGCCTCAGCCAGCCTGGTTCGAGGTACCTCGATATCGGCTCGGGAGCATACGGCTATAACGTCATCAAGATGGCGACGTACTTCCCGAACTGCCATTGCGTTGGGCTCGACTTAGTAAACGAGGTTGAATACTCTCCGCCGTAAGTCGTTGATGTATTGCTGTTCACAGTGCAGCTGGGAGCCTTTACTCCTGACGAGGTTATTTACCTTCTTCTCTTTTGGTGCATGAAAACAGTAACTGCTCATTTGAGATCTGTGACGTGACGCAAGGAATATCCTAGTACGATTTCTCTCTCCTCTATCTCCCTGCTCTGCTTTTCCTCTCACATTCCTCGCCCTTCCAAAAACTAGCCCCGACGCATCGTTTGATGTTATCTCCCTTTTCTGGCTCGCACACTGGATTCCCTCCTTCCCGGCCCTCCTGCAAACCGCCCAGCGCCTCTTGAAGCCACACGGCGTGTTACTCCTGCACGAACCACACGGGTGCACAATGCCCTGCGCCATCTCCCCCTCCATCGTAGCGTCCGACCCTTCCTATCGAACGGGAAGCGAAGTCAGAGAATTCGAAAGGAGGTTTCCCGCAACAGCGCTCGTGCCGGTACTGGCTGATAGGATCATGCCTCATTCGTTCCGCGAGGTCTGGGAATCTTTGGAGGGGTGGGTGATGGCTCTTGGCGGATGGGAGGAGGTGCAGGTCAAGTTTAACAGTATATGCAGCGCGGTCGAGCACCAACCCGGTTTGTCGTCATTCCCTACTTTTCGATCCCTCCTCCTCCCGTGCTGACAAGAATAACAAAACAGATGAGCGGCTCAATAAATTGGCCCGTATCACGTATGGAGTCATCAAATCGAACGACTTCAACACATTCTTTAAGTACATGGGCTGCACTGAGGACGAGGCATCGTCGTTGTGCCAGATCTACGAGGGCGAGATGGATGAACTCGCAAGGCTGCCTGTCAGTATCAGTGGCTTCGGCATGTCTCAGGTTATCTATGTGAGAATAATCCTTTCTTGCCCCTTCCTGTTTTGATCACCTATCTTTGTGGTCTGGGGTTGAGCGCTGATCTTCAATGATGTTGTCACTATAGGCTGTTAAGCGTTGAGGCGGCGCAGGGGTGTAAAAAAAAGAAGGGAAAGGTATTGGGGGAGGGGGTGTTTGTTTTTTCTCTGGGTTTTTGGTCGATCCTTTATATTGCTAATCTAGAGAGGAATGTTTGTCGCATGACTGTACGAGTCTGAACGTACGCAGGGAGGAGTATTCGTGACGATAGAGGTTGAGAGTCTTGGGAAATATACACAAGGCAACTCTTACTGTACATCAACTACTCTGGAAGTGATATGTACTTCTAGCTTCTCCTAATGAAACAAGTATACCACGTCGCATCTTTGCCTTCCATAAACCATTAATCTGATCCAATTATATTCGTGCTTCTTCTAGATCTGGAGAGCATTAAAGAGCTAGTCTGTGGACAGATGCCGTCGATATTGCTCCACAATAACAGTCAGCGAGACTCGGTTCCGCTCTGAAACCTTTAATTTCTCTTCTAGGGCACACACAGTATCTTCTATAATTCATCGTTATCAGAAACTGAGGTATTCAGCGGAATGTCACCAAGAGACCAAAGGATCAGTAGCATACCTTTCTCAGCGAGCAGCTCGCGCAGCTGTGACATTTCGAGTTTTCGTTTGTTGCGGAAGGTCGTAGCCGCTTTCCTGTTAGCCTACATCAACCCCAAATACGATACAGAATCCAGCAAGATGAAGTCAGTGGGGAATTCCTGCAATGGAAACGGCACCTTTTCCTGAAGGGGAGGTATTGGATTCACAGCTCGTCGTTTCTCCCTTCTCTCAGAAGAGACCTTGTTTTTCTCACCGTTCTCTCCCTCGGTTAGACTACATCCAATAAGTACACTGAGAGACGACTCCGGAGACTCAGGTACAGGAGACAACGCCTTTGGCGTGAACGGAGCAGTTACAGCTTGCACGTCAGCTGGTGAAGATGATGACGACAACATTGAGAGACCTTCACGATCGATTTGGTGTGTTAATGCATAAAATCAAGTGAGGAAGAGGAAGAGTAGTTTTGAGCGCGACTTACTGGCTGTATCGATGGTCAATCCCAGGGCCCCATTAATCGGGGAGGATTCTAGAAAGTAATGGAGCGTGGCTTCTGACTCTTTTCTTTTCGAGAACGAGCTAAGGATAGAGTCAATACCTGAAGAAAATTTGGAATGGCGAAAGGCAGGTGAGTTCGTTGTGACTGGACAAGGGGAAGCGAAGCGATGTGAGAACATACCAAACGCCTTTGGGAGAGGTGCTGCGAAGAATA
Organism: Krasilnikovozyma curviuscula; assembly: GCA_014825775.1. NCBI lineage: Eukaryota > Fungi > Basidiomycota > Tremellomycetes > Cystofilobasidiales > Mrakiaceae > Krasilnikovozyma > Krasilnikovozyma curviuscula. The sequence continues at coordinate 25,312 of MVAQ01000267.1, forward strand.
GGAATAGGGGTCCAGAGTCAGTTCGATTTCTGAGAGAGAACTTTAAAGAAATAAGGAAGTGACAGACAGTGGGTAGGCGGATAAAGTGCTTCAAAGTAGCTACTGCTTGTAAGATTGCTATTGCTGTTGCTGCTACTGCTGCTACTGCTGCTGGACGTCACTGTGGATCCTTCAGACAAGCTGTTAAAGATCTCCCAACTGAGCATCTCGTCGGATCCCCCTTGAACGCTACAGGCTTCCGAGGCTGCCCAAAGGGTGTCGGATGCGAGATCGACGGTTGAAAAGAGGTCAAAGTCGAGCGAGAGCATACCGTTGGAAATGATTGATGATTGTTCATCCAAGTGAGAATGAAAGAGGGCAAAGTCCCTTTTCCAGTGGAATCTCTTGACGGATTATAGCGTGAAGTATCGTCTGGGGGAACAAACTGCCCAGAAGGGGTTTACTACACAATTCATTCGTCGGTTGACACGGCGCGTGAAGCAGCCGCCTTCGTCCGGGGGAAGTCTGTTTCACTCAGCTGTTCGCCGCGATTACTTTCCTTGCCTCGACCATGCTCGCTGCTCACGGCCCCACATGCGCTTACAGAGCGAGTACATTGTCGAGTAAGCGTGTGCACATACATGAGAGATGTTAGAGAAACACGCCATGTCTGGCGGAAAGGACCCCCCTTCTTTTTACGCCTTTGGAACGAAACGGTTCATATCCGAGGATTACTCAGAGCGACGCTACCAACTCGTGGATCAACTTCCCCTCAGTTCTGACTGTGAAAGAACCTAAGCTATTCATACATTTGCTTCTGTTTTGTCCCGTTTGTCCCGGCTGTGTGGAGCCAGTCGCGCATGCGTGCAGCTTCTTGCAACAACCTAGCCCGCGTCTCCAACTTTAAAAATGGGCGGCGTCTGCTGATCGAGCAAAAGACCCGTTGAGCATATTAGGTGATTCGTGTTGGTCTTGCTAAGACGTGTGCCAGCACCCACACACGAAGGTAAGAATGTCTTCATGTCGACGCTGAGAATGGTCTCCATCGCAGGAGGGAGACCTTATTGACGCCGTCGTAGTTCTACATACAAATATTAGATAGACATACATAGACAGAGTCGTCAAGTGACAGACAGAACGACGCCATCACAGAACCTTGATGGGCTCGTTGACGTGACGCGAAACGAACAAGAGAAAAGGGGTGGCAAAAGCCAAAGAAAGGCGCGATCGCGCGTTGATTTTTCCAATTAGTGTGCGGTCAATCAAATACGGGCTGGAGGGCCTCGCCCGGGGAAGCGATGCACGCCTTCGAGACCGACGGCACGCGTCCCATCACCATTGAGATCTATCAACGAAAGGTTAAAAAAACAAAAATAGGTTGAACGCGCCTGGAGGGGATTCAAGAGAAAAACCCCCCGCGATCCTGATTGCGAGAATTCCCCCCCC
>MVAQ01000268.1:0-26598 GCA_014825775.1 Krasilnikovozyma curviuscula
GTTCTTCTTGTTCCTTCCAACGACACCTCACCACCGCAACCTCCCCGAGCGGCCCTCTCCCAACCACAACCATGGCCCCCTCTCAAAAGACCCAGCCATCGCCGCCCTTCCACAAGACGTCAAAGACAAGCTCTTCCCTGCCTCCGAATCCTTTAAAGAAGGCCAGCCGAAACCCGCTGGCGCACCCGTCGTGCTCATCAACCACGGCGAGGGCACGGATGAGTTCCTGCAGAAAATGGACGGCGCCAAAGGTGGTAGAAACTTTAGATCGGAGAAGGCTAGGGATAGGAAGGTTTACTCTTTGGAAGATAGGAAAGGTATCTAGATTGGCGGCTGGCCGTCTTTTGTGTATCGTTTAGACACTTCTTTCTCCTTCTCGCATTTCTTTCCTCTCAGCATTTGTATACCTTTTCGCTCCTTTTATTAGCATCAATCAAATGCATTAACTTCGATGATTTAAACTAGAAACCCTTGCAGCGATGCCAATAAGGAATAGACGACTGACAGTAGAGCTCTAAGTAACTGGCTCAAGAGTCCTTTTTTTACATTTTTAGACAAAATTTAGAAACCGAAGGCTAACAAAGTGTAGAAAAGATCGAAAGCTAGAGGTTTAAGCCTTGATCAGGACGACGTGGTCTCCCGAGGTACCGTTGGTGCCTTGGATGAAGTCAAAACGGGCGGTGGTCTCGTTGTAGACGGTTAGTTTTGTGAATCCATCTTAGGAAAAAGAAAGTTCAGAACAAGTGTTCCCAAGACAAAATGAGAGCAAGATAAGGATCAGGTCAAAGGGACTTACATGTATTTTGGTTCAAAAAGGCGGTAAAAGGCAGGATTGGTTCGTCAGCGTCGAGGGTGGAGTGGGACTCAATATTGCCAGCTTGACCGTTGACAATGTGAAGCATGGACTTATTGGTAGAGCTTTAAAAAAGAAGTAACAAGATGTTGGCTTCAGGTAAGGATGAAGAGATGGCTGCTAGCGGTAGAACTCACAGGTAAGTGTTATTGTTGACGATGGCCGCGGAATCGATAGTTCCATTGCGCGACATAGGCCACATTCTTTCGTACCAGTGTATGTCTATTGATAGATTAAGATCAGATTGAATCCGATGGGTGGAGTGATAATGTCATTTGAAACTCACGACCGGAAATGTCTGTACACGACAACACAAAACAATGTAAGAGAATGAGAAAAAGAAAGAAACGAAGAAAGAGGTCAGGTGTTTGGAAAGAAGCAGAGGGATGGTAAGAAAAAAGACGACTGACAAGCATCAACACCGTACTCCAAGAAGAGATCCTCGAAAGCGTTTCGGATGTGGGTTTGGTAAGACGAAACCTCGGAACTGTACATAGGACGGTGGCTCATAGCGAATACAAAAGGAGTCTTGGTCCTGTCGACAGACTGTAAATCCTTCTTAAGCCACTGATACTGCTCGTAGCTCTCGACCTCCTGTTCTCAGAGAATGATTCAGTGACTGCTTTGGAACACGGGAAGAATCACTTCCGGAGACTCACGCTGAGGCTCCCATTGATCCATCCGAAGGGACCAGAATCGGTAATATAGGTTTCATCGGCGGTTGGGTGTGTCTCATTTCCAGAGAGATCCAAGGCAAAGGGATATTCGTTGGGGCTTGGGAAGTCAGTTTCACCATTGAAGGTGATAAAGTGGGCAAGTCCGAAGTCATGGGAGTACCAGAAGTTAGAGACTCCTCCTGTTTCCTCACCTGCGGGCAGATATTGAGTCAGTCCCAAGCGAGCGATGTGCAAATACAGAGCGCGCCATGCTGTAGCGTGCGTCGAGAGAACCTGTAACGTACCTGGCATACGGAAACGGTGTTGGAAAGTGGTGAAGTTGCGCTGGGAAGGTGGACAGGAGTAGTAGTTCAACAACGACTCAGCAGCAGTCGTTCCGTTTTTTCCCTGGTTCACGAGGTAAGCAGTGAGTTCGTTATGTGGTCCATCAAACTCAGCGCAAGCGGCTTCGTGGTTTCCTGGCGCAACCATATAAGGAACTTTTTTAGAGATTGGACTCATCCACTGCTGCCAAAGATCCCAGTTGGACTCGTAGATGACACTGATATCGCCGCCATGGGGACCTCCCTGCTCTGGGATCTCACCGGCTGGGAGTGTGACGTTGTATTCTGGAGTGAGACCGAATGGCAAAGAGGAGGAGCTTCCGTTGTAGCAGACTGGCCAGTAGTTCTCTCCGTCGGTTACGTTCAAGTCACAAGGAAGGAGACCCTCTGGAGAGCGCGAGTGAGACGATTAAAGAAGATCACAGCGTCAGGATTCACCCGCAGTCGAAGAAGATGTCAAGCAAGCAGTTCATACCATACCAATCATCAGCGTCTTTCAGGTTCATAAACATTATTTTAAATTAAATCAGTAAAGGCGGTTGGGTATCACCCAATCGTAAAACTCACAAGAAATATCACCTCCATGCCACACAAAAGCAATGCCCTCGTCAATTGCCTTGATCAACTCGGTATGGGTACCGTTAGCGTTAGTGTAGCTACCAGGAGAAGGGCATCAGCTAGGGCTCTCGACACCAGCTATACTATTGCGCTCACCCCATATCATTGATGATAGCAACTCTGCGTGGGGAATAATCAATACAATTAAATAAAAACCCAGAAGAGCGCTGAAAAACAACGGAAGTTTTAGCTCTTACGTGAAGTTTCCGCTATCACCAGCCTTTCTAGCTGTGGTGAAGCTAAGGACATCAGAAGGAGTGGTTCCATTACCGCCTGGAATCTGGTAGAAGTACTCTTTGCCGGCGTCCAAGTGGTGGATCTGAACTTCGTGGAAGAACTGGGAGCACTGGGTGGTGTTGACAAGGGAGCAGGGTGGGGTTCTGTCATAGGTGTGGGTCTTTCCGGTCGCCTTATGGTTAAGCTTGTCCTTGCTTTCACCATAATGAACAACTGGGTGCTTTCCAATACCGAATGGAGTTTGGAAGTGGACGTTCAACCCGGTTGGGGTGTAAGCGGTGGAGATGACGTTGATGTTATTGGTTGGGTTGGCAGACTTTGGAGTGACGGCAGGTGGCTCAGTAATTCTCAAGAAGCCTTTACCATTTCCGTTGATAGTTTGGTCAACATAATCTCCAATTGGGACAGCTGGACCGATCTGTGGAAACAACGGCGGCGAGATTACAAACACTGCGTATACAATTAGAGCCGGGCTGCGAAGAACTCACATCTAAAGAAGAGAAAAGAAATCATTAGCGAAGTTTCAGCAGAGGTCAGGATATCACTTCGAACTCGCAAGGGTAGGTCTCATCGGCGACAGGTGCAGCCTGGGTAGTGGAGATGACAACGAAGGCCCCAAGGAGTAACAAATTGCACTTCATCCTTGAATTGATTTCAATTACAGAAAGAATTATCAGCCCAGCAGTGGAGTATAATGCGAAGACTAAGTGGTGCACTTACTTGCTCTAGAGCTGATTAGATAGTTGGATCAAGCAAGCTCGTTGGCGAAGAGATGGTCGAAGGGAACCTTTCCCACCAACTTTTTTTTTTCTCCTCCAGTCTTACACCCAGGTGGATCACCTCCATACCCATTCCCTCAAATCCCATTGGACTGGCTCATCTACACGTTCGTATAGCAATAGCTTACCTGAACTTAAAATAGCAGCATATGGAACGATCGTGACGAACGTGAAGTCTCACTTGCGCCCATGCGATCTGATCTGGTGGGTGTGGCGACGCTAGTTTTAATGTTTCTCGCCGCTGGTTCCTCGAGATATAGATCTGCAAGACTTTGCAAAGTTTCACATTCAAGGGCTTCTAAATGACGAAATGTTTTGCAGGTCCAACGCAGAGAATAGTTTTAAAATATAAAAGGAAAAAACAAAACAAAAGAAAGCGAGATCCTATGTACGCCTGGGGAGAAATGGGGACTATAGATAATACATAGAAAGAGATAAATGCGACAAAAGAATAGAAAACAAGGCATGTTGCAATAAGTTGAGCGACGGGAGAGACTGAGGTAGTACGCTGTTCAAAGTGGTCTCTACGGAAACCTGAAAAGATAGAATAAAAGAAGACGGTCAATATAAATTCCAATCTGGCGGAGTGACGATACTTACCACACAATATTAAACGGAGCAGATTTAATAATTTCCTCCGTGACCCCCATTGTATCCACCCTGCTGAGGATAACCCCCGTAGTGCTCACCACTGTACTGCTGCTGCATAGGCTGCTGCTGGTGCTGCCCACTCGAAACACCCGCGACAGCGTAAGGATCGCCGCCCGTGTTGACATAGCCGTGGTTGGAGCCGCCGTATGCAGAGTAAGGTGTGCTGTACGCCTGCTGGGGTGGGGAGTAGGCTCTGTGCATCTCTGGCTGTTGTTGTCCATAAGGCTGCTGGGAGACAGCAGGTTGCTGGTAGTAGTTGTTGTACGCGACAGGCTGCGACTGTTGGGTGTAGTCTTGGGCAGCATAATCGTGCCCGTCAGAGCCAGCGACACCGCCGTAGGCTTGCTCAGGATACTCGAGGGTAGAGTTGACAAGGTCGGAGCGTTCCTTCTCGATCATCTCTGGCTCGGTTTCAGTGTAGTTGGGTTCAGAGGGGACCATGGGAGCTGGAGATGCATATTCGTCATCGTCGGCTTGGAAACGATTTCGAGACGACTTGGGTTTGAAAGCGAACTTCCTGACAATGAATCCAATGATAGCCAAAACGACTGAAGGTGAAAGAATGCGGTGTCAGCCGAGTGTTTGAAGACAAATTGGGTAATTGCGAAATTGCTCACCAACAACAACCGCGACGATGATACCGATCAGAGCGCCCTTACTCAAACCACCAGAAGAGCTCTTGTTTCCGCTAGCATTCGTATTGGAGTTTCCTGCGGAAGGGCTTGGGAACGCACTGATCTTCATTCCAGACGTGTTCACCAAAGTTGGGATTACCGACGCAGACTTGGTGGTAATGGACGCAGATGAGGAGGACTGGGATGATGAGGTAGTTTCGGAAGATGAGGAGGACGAAGTTGAGGCCGCTGAAGTGCTGGTAGGAGTGGACGCTAAATTTTACGCGCGACGAAGACAAAACAACCCATTCAGAACCCATACAGTGACTGATCGGAAATAAACGCGAGGAACAGCTTAAAAACACGTACAGGTACTGGAAGTAGTTGGAGTCGATGATGTAGAAGTCGTAGATGAAGTAGTTGGGCTTGTGGTCGAGCTGGTGCTTGTGGAAGAAGAAGTCGACGTAGGAGCGGTCGTTGGCGTGCTTGAAGGAGAGGTGGTAGTTGGGGTAGAGCTCTACAGAAACGAGAGATATCATAAAGGATAGAGAATGGGATATAAGAGTGATAATAGGTCGTCAGTCGACGATTTTTGTACAGCGGCACTATCCACCGGCGTCGTAAAAGTCACTCACGGGCGTCGTTTGGGCAGCAGAGCTAGTCACCTGTTGCTGAGCACTGGTGGTATCAGCCTGAACAGGAGCAGTAGTCTGGGTAGCTTCCGAGTTTGGCGTTGAGTCAGTGACTGGCGCACCCGCCCTTTTTTCTACTGCATATCCGTCAACCCGTTCCTTCAGAAACTGAGAGGGCACTCGTTTCCTGATGAGCTTGTTGGAGCCGGCTGAGTGACCGGAGACTTGAGCGGACACCAGGAGGGGCGAAGCAAGGAGAACCAAAGGCAAGAGCTTCATTTTCGGAGGAGCTGCTGGTGGGCGAGCTGGTGTTGTTCGGCGTCGAAGGCGAAAATGGGTGTGGGCCTGCTGGGTTGACCTCTACCAGAGAGGAAAAATACCAGAAGGTGAGGCTGCTAGAAGAGGGAAGAGCGAGTCCACTGGTAAGTCAAGGCAGACCGGGGCTGGAGCAGGAGGACTCACAGGGTAAAGAAGGGAGGTTGGACGCGTGAAAGCAAAGGATGTCCCGGGCTTGGCCTGAGAGATCGGTGAGGGATGGAAAGGAGGGTGGGGGTCGAACGACTGGATGGATGAGAAGGGTAAAAAAAGCAAAGAGAAGTAGTGAGGATTTCGTTGGCAGCTGAACAGAGGACGGACGAACTAGGATAACACCGCGAGGGGCATTGAAAACGGTGGCAAAAATCGACCAGCCCACCCTCGCGTGTTGCTTTCTTCGGCTCGTTCGTTCGACGAAAACAGAAATATGACGCCCAACCATGCATATTGATGACCAAAAGTCAAAACCTAGATTATGAGAGTTCGAGGGAGAGTAGAAAGTGCCAGAGACGAGGCGGTGAAGGGAAGAGGCGTCAAGGTTTGGTAAGATTAGGTCGGAAAAAGTAAACACATCGGTGCCATGTCCCATCCTTCTCTTTGAGCTGGACAGTCTGGTAAGATGGCAGGTGTAGGAAGAAGAGATAGTGAATGTATCAGTAGAGTAGGTGATCTGGGTCCAATATGAGGCAGGGCTCTTCAGCAGCTCTGTCGAGTCTTGCCATCACCCTGACTGAACAAGAGTCAAGAACTCAACGATAGTTTCGTTGTGAAAACCAGGATGATAATGATGATAATGATAATGCTGTCTGGTTCAGCTTGACCAGCAGCAGTCTCACCTCATGTTTGTGGGAAGCTTATAAGAAGGAGGCTGCTACCCTGATGGAGCAGGCAGTGGTACACTCTTTAACTTAACCTTGCTGGCTTGCTACATATATGATCTATTGTTGATAATTCATAAATACATATTAATGGGTGATGGCACCCCTTGTCATTTGCCGTCATCCAGCATGATTATGCTCCTAGTCGTTCACTTTCTGGAGTCAGTGCGGCGAACTAAGAATGTTGATTCTTTTTTTTTTTTTCTTTGGAGGGTCTTGCTTGTTCGTGTACTTCTTCTAATCTAGGGTGTCAGAGTTGCTTCAAGGTTTACATTAGGTCTTGCCCAAGATTGGTGCGGGCTCAAGTGGGTGTACAACACAAACAGCGGCTGATGGTTGGTTTTGAAGCTCAAGGGAACTCTGCTGATAGCTTTCAACAGCTAAACGCCCAGTAAGATCTTTTATTCTTATTTTATTTTTAGCTCTGATGTGACGGGAAGTCTTGCTTCATGCTTCGCTTACTCGGCTCCCATCGACTCGGCGTTGTCGTCTATCAGCCTATCGGATCTCCTACGCCTCATATCCAAGTAACAAGGACCTTTCGATCTCAGAATGACATTTGAACTCCCTCTCCATGGGCTCCATACACAAGCGCGCTGTGAGAGCAAGCTTCGATAGGAAAACTAAGAATGGGACACGCGATTTACTTTGACTTGACAAAGGAGGCGCGAGAGACCCGTCATACTCTTAAGGGATGGGGATGGAAACTCGAGGTCATTCACCGCCAGTAGATACAATCTATATGAAAGCTCGCAAAGTGCCTTGTGAGATGAAAAATTGGTCGAGCGAGCGCAGCATGTCACGAATACAATCAAGCGGGCTGGGGAAACGTTATCGAGACCTGAACGTTGGGGTATTCTCCCTCATCTTTCTTCTTCGAACTACCATTTACTTCTATACCCTCACTATATTCAGAGATCCTCACAACTGAGTGTATTCACCCCGACCTCTTAGCAACGTCTAGCTGCTTGAGCCCGTTGAAAGGAAGCGCTTGCTGTGCTGAAGCCATCTATAGGAGGGGCGTCTCATCGAGCGAGCTGGTTTATTGAAGAAGGTGAGCTACTTCTCTTTGCTTCCAATAATGCTTTCAAGAAAGCGAGATCAAGAGGATAGGTTATCCGCAGCAGTACGAGCAAGTGAGGCTGCAGTGGTATCTGGTTTGTGTGGTTTGGAAAGGGGGCTTGGCTGCGCTGGAGACCAAAAACCTAGCCCTTGCATTTTGCTGGGAGTTCGAACCAGAGAAAATTCAAAGAAGGGATATACTAAGCGTTGAAATGAAGCTGCAAAGAAACGATGGGTCTCTTAATGATGGATGGGGGAGGCGATCGACCGGTTCCATGTGATTTTTGATCGATCCAACAGCAGAACGACGTCCCGATCGGTTGCTATACACAGATTATATTTTCTGGGTCCAAGCTAACTCTCGCTTGCTCCCCTTTCCTCTTTCCTTGATCTGAATTCCTGGCCGTCGTCGTTCTTATTCGAATTCTCGCTTTAGCTTAATTGGACCTCTGGTCTACTCTTCTCTGGTCTATTCTTCGAAACACCCTTCCAGCCTTATCCGCTCCTTCAGTCAGCGCCCATCTCTCTGTCATCTGTAAGTGCCACTTCTCTCCCTTCCATCTCGACCTCACCCGCCACCCCGCACAGCTGCTCGGCTAACCCCCAACAACCTTTCTCTCCCTCTGAACTAAAAATGGCTTCCAGCAACCCCTCTTCACCCCAATCTCAGAAGATAAGGAAGCTTCTAATAGCTTGTAACAAATACTCCTTCACTGTTGCTCCTTGCAAAGGGGGCGGTGTCGTGGATCGAATCGATAGGAGGCTTTGTCTTGTCTGGTACGCCGCGAAACGGAAGGGTGAACAGAGCCCCTATTGTGAGTACTTACTAGCTTCTCTTCCTCTCAAAATCTTGCTTCTAACAGCAATTCACTCCTTCTGTTGTTTAGAATCTGTAGCTTGTATCCAGTCACAGAAAAATATACCGTGCGAAGTGAACTCAGTGACGTTGATTCTGTTTGGCTTTTGAACTAATAGGAGGTGCTTGCTGTGATAAGGTGGGTTTCCTTCTTTCATTCTCTTCTGATAAGGGAAAGTGTGACTCTAACAGATCATATCGGACATCCAGCTACGATTTTTGGCTGTGTGTTTCTGCTGCCTCTCCACCGGTACATCTCGAACGAGACACGAGTGACGTTCGTCATCCCTCCCTTCCACGCAGCTAACGATGCCTTCAGCACTCACTATCCCGCTTCTCCTCTCCTCTCTCGTACGAGTCTGCCTTCTGTCCTCTTCATTTTCTATCTCTTACCTTTCTCTCTGCTTGAAACAAACAAAGGGGGTCGAACCAAGACCCATACCTCTCGCTTCTCCAATCGTCTCACCCGTCTCATCACCACCACAAACCCCCTCCTCTTCAAGATTATTTGGCAAGAAAGGAGGATCCTCGACCTCCATCACCACCGCCGCGTCGCCTAAAGAAAAACGACAACCCGGCGCCGTCCCTCGTCCAACGTCCCACCGCCAGTCCTCCTACTCCGCTTCCACCTCAGCTGGAAGTATTAACAAGTCCCCCAGCTCAACTTTCGTTATAGGCGTGAACGACAATTACTTCCTAACCCCCGATGAAGTGACACAGCTCACGGCGAGAAAACCAGCGGGGGAGCTGGGGGAGGTGGAGGCGACGCTAGTGTTGAAGGAGTTTGTGGAGAGTTTGGTGCTTGAAGGTGAAGGGATGAGTCGATATGATATTGGAAAGGTTCTAGAGGGGGTGGTCGTTGAGGTATGTTTACGTTTTCTTACGAGATGATGGGGGTTGGACCTTGTAGCTGAAGTTACAAATGACGAAAACTTTTGCGGTCTCTAATATCTCCTCACTCGTTTCTTTCGTTGTTCTCTTCCTGATTGCCCACCGTCTGTTCATTGGGTCTCTTCGACCGTTCTTCTCCCTATTTCACAAACACCTTACCTTGCTCTCCTATCAATGTCAATTCACATCCACAGCTCCCACCACAATATTTACCCGCCCTTACCCTAGCGAAGGAGCAGACTTACCTCCTTCCCTCCCAGCCCTCCCCCCTAGCCTACGCCGCATCCGCAACGCGCCAGACCACTCTCGATTTCCTGCGTAAAGAAGCCTCAGGCGCAAGAAGGATGAGTGTGGTCAGGGAGGTGTTGATGGAGCATGTCACACGTAAAAAGAGGATGGTATTTGGATGGCCGGGTGTCAGGGCTGGGCTGGAGGTTGTGCAGGGCGCGGTGAGAGAACTTGGATGCGAGGTGCGCTTTCCTCTTATTCTAGCGTTCTCGTGAGCGCGCTGTGGCTAATTAGATCATACGTCCTCATTCCTTCACTTTTTTTTCATGGAACCCCTTTGGCGTCTACGAATGACGATAGCTTGGTACCTCGCCTCTCACGTCGACAATTGAAAACTTCCAAAAAGAAACCGGCCTCTTCTCCGCATCACAATTGTCAGGGTACCTCCGTCGTGAAGCCTCCTCACCATCGCCAAATATTGAAGAAGTTGAGAGAGTGCTGGAAAAGTGGATTGGCGCAGCGTTGGAGTTTGGTATGAGTCGGTACTTAGTGGGTAGGGAGGTGGAGATGATTCTTGGCTCGGTGAATATCTTTTTTCTAATCCTTCACCTCCTTTCAGTTTGAATCGCCTCGAGAGCTGACACATCTCTTCTCATAATTGTTTTGTTAATAGGTCCCTCAACTTGAATCCCAGGTCCTCTCCGTCGTACTCAAAGCTCACCACCTCCCACCGAAACCCATCCACCCTTCAGCATTCGGCATTGCTTCTTCTGGAGCAGCTTTTATCAACGACTATTTTCCCTCAATTCGCGCTGCTGGAAAAGATGACGCAATGGGTGGTGAGCTGCTGCTGTTTGAGGTGCTGTTAGAGTTTGTTGGCGTAAAAAGGAGAAGCTTTAGGGTTTGGAAGGGAAGCCATCGGTTAGAGATGGGAAGGGTGCTGGTTGAGATGGAGAAAAATGTGAGTTTCGAAACTGCCCCGCGTTTTTGCTGCGGCTTCTTGAAATGAACCTGACCCGCTTGCCGCCCCTTCATGTGCAGTTCATTGAGAACTTGAACCTACTTGTGCTCTCACCAGTCTTTACGGAAGTCCGTATTCTTACTAATTGCCCACCTTATACGTCATACCTCCCACATACGATCATACCTGTCGTTCCTAGAGGCTCGCCTGACAAACCATCGAAACCTGTCGATTTGCCTACTCCTGAGCCGACAGCCAAGACCTCAATGGATACCACCACACAAATGGTCCCTATACATCAAAAGGAAGATAGAAACAGAATTATTTACAACCCTTACTCGATTGTCACTATCCTCTCGGGCGGTGCGGACAGCGAAAAGGTGTCTGCGGACGACGCCAGGGCGATGTTGAGAGAGTTTATCGAGGGCGAAAAGAATAAAGCTTTAGTTAGCTCTATCGAAAAAGAAAAACTAGAGAAAGTAAGTACAAGGCTAGTAAACACGTTGAGAACAATGGATGAGAAGGTAAGCATTCTTGTATTTCTTTGAAGACCCCGTTACTCTGTGCTGACCATTTCCTCCTTCAATCCTCTCAGGTCAACGATAAGCTTTATAAGTCAGCATTTGAAGATGCTATCAAATCCACTGCATTTACTCCGTCTGTACTTAATTCACCAGCATCAGCATCATTGACAGTTCCGCTCTCACCAGCAAATGCGACTCGTCCCCTCGCCGCCGTCCCAGCCTCTTCGACCGCTGGTCCCAACTTCTTCATCGCACCCTCACCATCATCCACTAGCTTGCAACCGTCAGTCGAATCCTCTGTCGAATCTACTTCAGTTTCTGGAGCGACTCCAACTTCAACTGCCGACGTCGTCGACGACCAGGGTAAACAAATTAAAAAGATGCCTTCTCTACATTCAATCACCAGCATGAAAGAGAAAAACTTTTGGACGAATAGTGATTCAGCTGTTATCAACACCGACGAAGGACATCACAACGAGTTCCTCACACTCCGCTCGTTTCTCTCATCCTCCGACTTGCACGCCTTACCCAACCAACAGCAATATTCCTCTCTTACTGGAAAAGTATCCGAGCCTCATTTTTCTCTCAAGGAAAACCCTCATGAATACTCTAGTCCTAATGTTGTGGGAAGCAACTTGAATTCGGCACCCATCTCACAAAAAGCATCAGTTAACGATTTGCACCAATTCTCGACCTCGCCCATCTCGTTGAACGACTCCACAACCACCGATTTTGACATCCCTACCCGTCACTTGGGTCATGGAAAATACTCCACCACGTCCAACTCCACTAACGTAGAGCAAAAGAACTCGAAGGTTTTGGTCAAGGGCACTCGGCCGTTCACCACCCTCAAAGGCAGCGGAGCCAGTCAGGCTGGTCACTCTTCAAGAACAAGCCTGGATTTTGGTCAATCTACACTAAGACCCGAGTTTCCGAAGAAGTCTTTGTCTTTTTCCAGCGTCGTTGGTGGTGACATTGCTGATGTTTCGGGTGAAGATGCGGTCTCTACTCCTCGCGCTTCATCTGCTCCTGGAGGACCCAAGCCGCGTCCTGCCACCAGTTACATCTCCTCCGAAGTCGCAAGTTCAAAAAAAAAGACGAGTGGATTCTTATTCTGGGGTAAGAAGGAGAAGTTGCCCCAGGAGGCTGCGGGGGAAAAGAAGGCGAGGGAGAAGGCGAAGAAGCTCGAGAAGAAGAAGAGCAAAGAAGATCTCAAGAAATCTCCTGTGCAACAAAAGGTTGCTCTTCCAACGTCGGTGCAAGTCCCTGCCGACAATCCTTCATCCGCCGTCGATAAGCTTTCTCATCGCATCGAGTTTCCGTCCAATCGCTCAGAATCGATGCCTGATCTACACAGCTCACTTTCTAACTTCCGTCGTCCAGCCAAAACGTCCTTAGGCTCTATTAATGGTTCCATTCTTGATGTTAGAAGTCGAAGGTCATCGCTCGTCAATCCGGACATCTCGACTTGGATGAACTCGGAGGAGGGTATTCCTAGTCCTCATCAATTGAGGACCCCTCCAAAGAACACAGTTCCTTTGGATACTGCGACTATGAATCGAACCAGGTATGGGCTTTTTCAATCTCTTTTTCTATTTCTTAGAGGCCCAACCACTAACCACAGATTTTCGACTCGCACTATCAGCATTTACGACTCCTTCAACAACACTGCCGTCTGGGGCGACAACCAATCGTACGCTGAATCTGGAAGCAACTATGACAGTAGTAACGGTGTATCTTCTCGTCCCATGAGCAAATCTTACTCTTCAGGAGGAGGCAGCGGGTACGACAAACGAACCTCTATTACTGGCTCCTTCGTTGGTCCAGGAGGTGGTCCTTCCCGTGCTTCATGGACTCCAGACATGGTTTCTTTAGCCAATTTCTCCAACCAGCCCCTTTACATGCAGAACCAAGCAACGTCACCGGTACTTAACAACTCACCTTATAGCAGCATCAGCCCACGATCCTCTGTCTACTCAGTCAATCAGCCTCTCATTGCCCATCAACAGCAAAATATGTTCAGTCCTGTTCAAGAACTCAGCCATAGCACCAACGCAGCACTTTCCTCTTCATCTTTTCTGGCTGGCATGAACGGTCGCTTGTCGCCTATCGAATCTGAGGCTGTTCCAGCTTCACCAACAGCTTCTTCTAGCGATCAAACAGAAGAAGGTGGAAGTGTTGAGAGGTATGGCTACCTGACTGCACCTGGTTCACCGGAGGACATGAAAGGAAAACGAAAATCGATTTCAAGCGACGACCACGCCCCTGCACTTGATTTTGACATGTCAGGCCCAACACCAACTAATTCCAGCGGAGGTCTAATTTCAAATACTGTTAATTCTCTAGAGGGACCTTCTTCTTTAATATTGTCTTTACCAACTCCTGCTTCCATCCTCACCGTCAACACCACTCGACAAACTTCCTCTTCGTTAACTGCCGATACCCAAGACAGTTCTACGTTGAGCCCTTCACCTCTGTCATCTCCAGCTCCTATGGCCCTCAGAAGTGTCTTCGAAGCTCTTCCAGCCGACAAAGCCCACTCTGCTGGTACTGTTTTGGATGTTGTTCTGTAAGTTCCTCGGCTTTTTTTCTCGCATCTCTTGCAATCCATGTTCAAAATATTAAAACTTTATCTTAGTGCTTATGTCGAGGGGGAACGTGCGAAGGCAACCAAAGCTGACAAGAGGAAGGGCTGGTCTGATAAGGACAGGACTAAGGTTGGATTCTTCCTCAGTGAGCTCGAGGACAGCGTGAGTTCTTTTTTACCCCCCTTTTTTGGCATGATTCGCTGATAGAGTTAATTCTTCTCTGATTGTTGCTAGTTACTTGTTGAAAGCGCCCACCTCAAATCCACTTTCCAACGAATTCGGGTTGTCACTGACTGTCCCCCTCAATCCAAACCAAGGGTCCATCGGTAAGCGTATTCCATTCTTGTAGTGCTTCACAATATGTCAAGCTAAAGAGATTCTTGTGAGTCCTCAGTCGTTCTCAATCTCACCGTGATGCCCCTAGATCTCCTCAAAAGGATCCCGCCGTCAGTAATCTGTCCAGAAGGTCCAGTCTCACGGAAAGCCTCACCAGCCAGCTCACCGATTTTTCGACGTCAACTGGAGCTTCTTGTGATAGTGATATGTCTGTTGGTACCGTCATGGAGCTTAGTCCACCTTTGACAAGAGCTAGCAGTCAGCGGTCCACAACTTACGCTCCCAACTCGACGCCCGTCGAGCAGTCAGTGATCTCATTTACTTCTGGAGGTCTATCTACTACATCCTCAACCACTACCACTACACCCACCTCGGCTCGAACTGCTACTACTCTCTCCGCCCCTTCCGTTCTTCCGGACACTCCAGCCCACCGAACTTTTTCAACTCCAGCTCGAGGAACCGCTCCTATCGAGGAGGAGCAGCCACCCACGTCTTCTGAGGACTACGGTGAGATCCCTGATGGACCTCCATCTCCAACTGGAACAATCACTGGGTCAAGACCATCTTCAGTCGCAGATCACATCTTCCCAACGCTGCACCCTTCTGAGATTGGCATTGAGAACGCTGCAGCTGTTACACGTTCTCCTCATGTCAGTATCATCTCGTTGACCGGAACGGATGCTCCACCACCACCATACGAGCAGCAGCAACTCAGATGAAGGTTTAGCGCTTCACTCGTTGCTCAGGGTCAATCGTGTGTCTACTGTTTTCTGCTTTGTTTTCTTACTTCCTGACATCACATTTTTAATGTATATATATATATTCAACTGATGCCCACCGAACTGATTCTAGCACTTTCAACTTTGTACCGAGGGTTAACGAACAGGCGGTTCGTAGACTGGCCCTATAGATGAAAAGCGTAGCAGTTACATGTTTTATGATCGTTTCTTTCAATTGATCCTTTTTGATACTAGTTATGAAGTTACATTGTATCTCTCTTCTGGTCTAGAAGAAATAGCGAGTGGTTGTTGCCTCTCGGACCGCGTATTACGCGGATCTCTTCCTGGGCGGAACCAGCAAGTCCGAAAATAATCTTACGAAAAGCTAGACTTTCTCTTATCAGTTTCCAGGTTGCTGACGCTCTGCCAACTAGTCCTACAAATTATTTTGGCACCCCTATGTCAACCACCCTGCCTTATGTCCACCCTGCCCCTTTTAGCGACCACACGTATAAAACTGTGGGAAACCTCAACCTGAAGCTTCGTATTTGGCCCAGCTTGACAGCTAATGCAGAAGATCCGAAACCTTGGTTCTTGTGGTGGTATGTAACAGCACAAATATACTCATTGCTATGATTTAGTCACTGAAGTCCTGCCCTGTATCAGTCACGGAGGCGTAAGTCCGGCATGAGGACAAGATATTACGTTCTTTCTAATTCGCGGCTCTTCATTTCTCTCGCAGGCTTGGGTTTCAGGCGATTATTGCAATCCTGGTGGCTGGAAGATGAAAGCCATACACCAACAAGAGGGCTATCATATCGTCTCACTCTCTCACCGCTTTGCACCTCAGGTCGGGATGGAAGATATCGCCTCGGATCTGGTTGACGCTTACGAGTGGTGCAAGGCTAACCTGGAGCTAGTTGTTGGAAAAGGAACAATCGTAATGGAACGCTACGCTGTTGGTGGTGAATCTGCAGGTAGAATATTCCTTGCGACCACTTGTCTCGATATGTTTGCAATGCTGAAATCGCTCCTTTCTCAAGGTGCAGCCAACTCCTTAATCTCAGGCTTCCTATATGATCCACCTCCGAAGGCTATCCACAGTTCCTATGGACCCACTGATTTCACTCGCCCTTCCCCGCCTCTGCCCTCCAGCCCAGCACCAATATCCGGCCGATTTCCAGTATCCCAGTTGATTGCTCTTATGCGGTCTAGAGAGGAAAAGGACGTGATTTCATTCTGCCCCTGGTGGATATCCTCTACAACTTCAAAGGAAACCATCGAAAGAGTGACTGGGCTTTCAGGCTTTGTCTGGGGAGATAGAGAAGCCATGCAAATAGATGCGAAGATCATCCTGAAGAATCTTCGGTCAATGACTTCCACACTATTTCAGGAACCTATAGAAGATGACGGCACTCCATTGGCAGCCAACTTGGAGATGATTGAGAAGAGAAAGAAGTTCTCGCCATGTTGGATGTTGGAAGGCAGGACAAGCTATCCACCGACTTACTTTCTGCACGGCGACCAAGACGCGGATGTGGATGTTAGAGAATCTATTGACTTCAAGGAAAAATTGGACCAAATGGGGGTGCAATGTGAGATGAATTTGGTCGAGGGGGGATGGCATGGGGTGGATTACCTATGGCATGTGAGTTGCTCTATTTACATATTCGGATTTCATTTGTCTTTGAAACCACTGTTTGCTCGAATCTCACATATTCTTTTTGGCTATGTGCAGGAGGATTCTCAGAGGATGCAAAACGATGTCCCGAAGATTATCGCATTCATTAAGAAACATGTCGAAGCTTAAGCTAGGGTCTGATAAGTAGGTTAGAAATACTGCGTCTAGAGACAAAGTATACTTTCAAGGGAGAGTAGGCAGTTCAAGATCTAAGAGAAGAAGTATTGGTGATTGGGGAGGAGAAGAAGCAGCTGTTATTGCTATTTTGATGGAGGCGTGAGTGTGGCTTCAGAATCGCGTTGGGTTTTGAATGATTTGCTGTACAATGAATATCGCTTGCACTGGTCAGATGGATGTTGAAAGATAATATCTCTAAAAGGGTATCATGAATCGAAGAACGAAAACCAAAGAAACTAAGCGCATCTACGCTACAAGAAAAAACCATAAAATATTGAGCAAGTCATGACTAGAGTGTGCAAGTAAGAAGTATATTAGAACTTCATCTATAAGTGAAGACTCTGTTCATAACACACCTCTAGAAAACCCATCTAGGACCTTATGCCAAAACGACGTCTGGGAAACAATCAGCGAAAGTGTTCTTTGGATGTCTGTTTCCAGCGTGGTCTTTGAGCTGTGGTTGGAGGTGAGTTGGGAAAGTTCCTTTACAAACTTGGCACTGTGTTGATGGGAAAACGAGGTGAGGCGTCAGTCGAGTTGAGGTAATGTGCGATTGCAATTCAGCAAGAGGAAACTTACCAAACTTGTTGGCTTAGCAGCTTTTACAGGAGTTCCATTAGGATGCAGAGCGATTCTGGTACCAGCAAGCTGTAGTATAATCAATATTGTTAGCGTCTCTTCAAACCTTCGGGTATTCATCAAGTCTATTGCTAACCTCTTGTTTCTTGTGTTCCTTCTTATTACGATCTTTCTTACTAATGATAGGTAATGATAGGGAAGCACAAAAGGAATCAGCTAAACTTGGTTCAAGCGCATGGAGAGAGAGTCTCCAAATCCCAGAGTATTGAGAGAATTTTGAGCGTACGTGATAGGCTGAGAGCAGAAAATAACAGAGCAGAAGCCAGCGAGTGAGAAAGCAGCACATTAGATGAGGAATAGAACCAGATTTCTTACCATGGTTGTTGAATGTGGGAGGCTAAGCTCTTTGAAGGACGGAGGAATAGTGAAGCGGATATCGGCCTTTTGATAAAAATTCAAAATATTGTCTACTGGTTATCTTATCATAAATATATTTTTGTTCGCAAAAGACTTGTAGCAGACACAACACGAATGGAACTAGAAAAACTGCATCTACACTCCCTAGATATTGCTTGACTCGAAAGAAATGCAAACTCAAGTTGATTCTCACCCCGCTCCGCTGCCGCCGCTGACACTTCACTGTTCTCCTCCTTACCCATGGCTATCTCTATATTCGTATACTTATTCTTGTCTTTATTTTTCCCTCTGATTTCTCTCAAGTATCTCAGCAGCAGTCTTAAGGTAAAGTAAGGGGTTTGGTTTACGAGTGTTTGTAGAGGGCTCTACACCGACGTGGGCCGGCCCGCCCAAGCTGTAATCACACTGCAGGTCTTTATATCCAAGTTCACAAGGAATTAAGATTCTAAATCAAGACAATATGTCTGCAAGACCAAACTCTTTGATCACCTTGATTTTCCTAGCCTATCCACCCGCACAATCATTCGTCTTGCTTTTATGGACATTTATTTGGACTCGTCTGACTGTTCCTCCATTTTCTCAAATGAACAGTGAACAGTGGCTACTTACGAGCTTGTTTCATCTGTGATCCTGTCAAAATACTGGCATTTTCGCGATTAAGGCCAACCGGGATGACTCTAAGCTGGTTTTGTCCTGATTACCTATTTTATAAGATCTACGCCGTTGTTGTATTCAATGGATTAGTTGAGATTCGATTCTTTCTTGCATGAACTAATGTAGTCTAAAATGACCTCACTTGAAGTTTTCGATGTTCCCATTAACCAATATAGATCCAAAATGGAGAATGACAACAGTCACATTATCAAAAGTAAGGTAATATAAGTTGCTAAAAGAACAGCTACGTTCTCAGTCTGCTCACGAATAGACACATTTGTTAGGTCGGTTTTAGTGAAAATAGAGAGCTCTACGAAGACCGAAGTCGCCTTGTAAACAAAAGCCAAGTATGGCTAAAAATCTAAGTTGGCGTAACCTCAGAATGAACAAGAGGAAACCCAGAAACTATTCAAATTTATCCCTTCGTATCATGATTTCATCTTCCTCCGGGAACATAAAGCAAGCAACAAACCCTATCTTTTAGGTCGCATCACGCAACTTCGACACTTAAGTCGCTGCTGACATTCTCCTTATTCAAGGATAGTAGTGATTGAACAAACCATCTCCGCTCCATTTCCCACCCTCTTTCCCTGAGAATCTTCCGTTGGAAGAACCCTGAGACACTCCCAGTCTTCTAGCTTCCTCCTCGATCAAGCACGGAGCCCCTTTCCTTACGTCGGCCCATTGCTCAGGTTTGTAAGACCACCTCGCCGGCTTCAAGGTCCCATAGCTGCATCAGAAGCACGTCGGGGCCGAGCTGAAGCCACAGGGAAACTCGCAAACGGATGGAAAAACCGTATCCTGATCAAGCCACGACGAAAACAAGATCATTTCACCCTAGCCTCTCCGCAGCTCCGCAGACCCTGCAATCTGCAATCACCGGAGGGAGGACGAAGGTCAACTCAATGCAGATCACTCACCTCCACCTACCCCGAATTGACGTATCGTCTGTGCTTGAAGCTAGTCCGGGAATTTAGCGACGTGCGGTTGTTCGGTATCTGAATGCACATGGCTTTTTGACACTGAAAAATCACTCCTAGCTATATAAAAGTAGCGTTACATTCCTCTAGCAAACTCTACCGTCACATTAGTCCCCATCATCTCAAATACCAGAGCGTGTCCGTGCAAATTCGATTTTCTCAAGTCTCTACGTATCACCACCATCGACACAAACCCAACCCCACATCCTCACACCACTACCATGTCCAGCCCACACATTCTCATCCTTTCAAGTCCATATGTTGGTCATAGCAGACCTCTTTGTAACCTCGCGTGCAACCTCCAATCCCTTTCCCCATCATTACACGTTACCTTCGTGTATCACGTCGCCCACGCCAGCCTCATTGATTCGGAAATCGCTCGCCATGCCGCTGGATCCTCAGAGAAGCATCCCATGGAGGTGATGGATCGATTACACATGAGACCGGTGGGGAGTAACATTGAAGGTGGGGTGGTCGACAATGTTTCAAAGATGTCTATCTGCGTCGGAGAAGAGATTAACGCTTTTGGACCTCTGTACGAGGAGCTGTTCAAGGTGACTCTCGATGATATCTTTCCATTCTTGTTACTGACTGACACCACCCACTGTCATACGTTTATAGTCTGAGACCATTCCCCCTCCTACCGTTTTCATCCTCGACGTTATGTGTGCGCCCATCGTCAGCACCAAAATCCAAGTTGACTCTACCCTTTCCCTTAAGAAACACATCCCAGCGATCCTTTTCTGTCCTTTCCCTGCTTCATACATCACTGAGTTCCTTCGTGTTTACGTCAACCCTCCTTATTCTGCCGAGGATGCAGAACACCCTCTGAGGAAGAAGGTTGGCGAGCTATGGCCTGCTTTGAAGGACATCAGGACGCAGCACGAGGTTTATGAGGAGGTGCGTAATTCGATCTCTTCAATGAGCTCTTTCTCGTCAACAGATCGAAAGGGACCTCATTCTGGCTTTTGATACACACATAAACGGTGCTGATCGAAGTCAAATTTGATACTTGTAGATCTGCAACATCCCAGACTGCCCTCCACTCGAAGTCGTTGGCACCCCCGACATGTATCCTTGGGAGCGCCTCCCTCACCGCCCCATGTATTGTCTTCCCACAGACAACCTTGATGTCTTCTTTGGTATTGCATTTGTCTTCGCCAATTTGGCCAAGGATGGGCTGTTGTTGAACATGGAGGGAGAGATGGATGTAGAGGGAATGAAGGTATTGGAGGACAAGTTGTCCGCTCCAATTTATACGGTGAGTTTCGTAATCTCTCGATGGTCTGAAGCTATGGGGCTGGCTGACCTTTCTTTTTGAGGTATAAAGGTTGGACCTCAATTTAATGAGGCGTTTTGGAGCGAGAACCTTACATCTTCTGGCACAGAGCTCAGCAAGGGCCCCTCGTTCGACCAATTTTCTTGCTGGCTCGACGCCCAAGCAAACAAGTCCGTGCTTTACATCAGGTGGGTTTTGATCCGTCCCAGATCCCACCACCTCGAGATTAACCACGCTTCCCGTTTTTTCAGCTTCGGCACGGCTACCATCCCAAAGACCACCTCCCACTACGTCGCCCTTTTCGATACCATTCTCTCTCAAACCCCACCTCTGCCGTTCATCTTCAGTAGGGATCCAGCGCAGATAAAATTGCCAGATGCTTTGGAGGAGAGGCTCAATGCGAGAGTGGCGGAGGGTGGAGCGTTGATTTCACAGTGGTGCCCTCAGCACTTGATTCTTAAGCACAAGGTGAGGCGCGACACACATACGGGCCCCAGGTTAAAATGAGTAGCACTAATCACATAATCATAGGCAACCTCGTTCTTTTTGAGCCACGGTGGATCTGGTAGCATGAATGAGAGCATTGTATGCGGGGTGCCTCTGATCCTCTGGCCTGTTGCGTGAGTCAATTCAATTCTGCCATACCAACCCACCCATCTGACCACCCCTTGTGCTGCAGATACGACCAACCCTACCTCTCCGCCGTTTTGAGCATCACTTACGACGTCGGCTTTGAACTAGTTCAAATCCGTGACGGCATCTCTATTGGCAAGCATATCGCTCGTGGTGGTGTCGTTTACGGTACTGACGAAGCGATTAGGTTAGAGATGGCAAAGGTCTTTTTGGCAATGCGTAGCTCTCAGGGAGAGCAGAAGCGCGCGAATATGCAAAGGTTGAAGGAGATGTTTGAGAAGAGTAAGAACGCTGGAAGGAGCAAGGCGATGATGGAGAGGTTATTGAAGCTTTAGATCCTCGTTACAAACGCGTTAGTCATTTGCACACATACGATACTTTCTCATCATCTGAATATGGTGAAATCGACCAGGCTCCGTTAGATAAAATGTTAATTACCATGTGACGACCGAAGTCGCCCACGAATAAGGTAAACACAGTAAGGTGTCGCTAACGTCTGATATTCGCGCAATTACAAAGTAAACATAGGAAACCTTCACGAACCGGCCAGGACTACTGGCGCGACTTCAGGACAATACACTATATGAAAACAAAGCAAGGACTGGCGCTCAGTTGTCTCCCGTCAAGTCGCTATAAATATGATCAAGAGACCAAATGGCACACTTCCCCGAAAAGTGTTGAGTTGAGCATTGAGTCCAGCAAGGTGAAAAAGAGACCAGCTTAAGTATTCCTGGTGTCTCGCTCGGTCGCAAGCGTGTCTCGCGCAAGATCAGACCTCCCCAGAACAAAATTTATTTGCTTCTTACAAGATGATGTCTTCATGACACTTAGCTGTTTGAAGACGGTTGAATCGATCGAAGCGGGGTAGTGATGCACAAGATGGCAGTCAAGAAAAGGATAATGTTGACGATTGGGGTTCAAAATATGTTGCATTTGCAGATATTACTATTACTGTATTCCTTAGATTAGCATTAGGTCAGGTTAGGGGTTTAAGACATTTATAAAGGTTCTCTCTGTTGCTTGTTAACTTACAATCCGACAATGGACGTACCTGAGTCTAATCAATCTTCCAATTAGTCACTTGGTCGTCGGTCGGTGGAGATGCTACTGCTGCCACTGCTGCTACTTCGACTGACTGTTGCAACAAGTAGTTGTCAGGAGACATGATACTTCTTCAGGGAACTCTGCATGGCTGGGCAAACGAAGGAACAGAACGGGCTCGTACGCGCATTGTTTTCTGAAACACTCGCTCCTCTATCCCACTAATAGAAAGACTTTTTTTCTCTGATAGGTCTCTTAGTCGTTCAACTTCCAGCCGTAGAGACACTTGTCGACGGCAAACTTTTGCCAGGATTGCAAACGGAGTACCCATAAAATTGATTAGGAAAGAGTGAATGTGCAGCATGCTATTCATGGTTTTAGAAATATGTAAAAATGCAACCCTGATTGGCTTTCAAATAAGTATACTTTTCTATTGTCAAAAGTTTCCCAACACATGTGATAGAAGTAGAGGTCAAGACTGCATTAGGTCTCTCAGGAGACGTATGGACACTCAATTTAATCAACACGTTCCCTGTCGCGAAAGGGTGCCCCATCAGATTCAACCCACACGTTCGCTGTCTCGCCCAGGTAGAGTGCAAGATGCACTAAAAAACGTGTTGGTCTCCGAGTGAGACCAGAAGATTTTCACCTTAGATCAGTTTGTTTCCCATCCTTCCGTTTGGCTGCAGAAGCAATAGGGTCATAGAACGTTCGTTAATCAAGGAAGCAGCGTTTTCATTTATAAGAAACGGGTTGGTCTATATCTTTTCTTTGCACTCGTCTTGCCATCTACAAGATAAAAATCTATCTAACTAGGATGTTGAATTTCGTCTCTATCTCTCTTCTAGCGGCTTTAGCTTCTTCAGCTACAGTTGAAGCTATAAGTCCAGTCTCTTCCGCGGCATTTGTTTACCCTACTAGTGCGTAGACAGTCCTCCTAGCCCTGCCATTTTCTCACTTTCTATTTCTGCTTTCCAATGGTTCTCTGCCATAGCTACTGGTGCCTACAGGTATGCGACACCTGTGCCCGCCCCAACCAAGACGGCAACCTATGCTTCCGTGAAGTGTAGGCACAGCAGCATCACCCCTTCACTCCTCCTATTCTTACCACGCCAAATGATTTTTTTTTTGTCAGATGCTCAGGTGACTGGAGCTGTATACACCACTTTCGCTCCGATCGGATCCAGCTACTTAAACGATAGCGCAAACCCATACGGTAACTCTGCTTTGCACGCACAGTGGTCAAACGTACGTCTTTTCCTCTACTCTTTCAATTTTTTTTCGATTGGACCGAGTTCCTTCGTCTTTTAGTACACCGTCAAGCATGCCAACGTCACCACGACCATGTCTCCAACTGCAATTTCCACAGCAGAACTAGTATTTCCCACACCAGACTACAACATCCCAGCCGGTCAGGCTCGAAATCTCAAGTTTCCAAAAGGTTTCAAAGTCGGAGCTGGATCTTCAGCTTTTCAAATAGAAGGCGCTGTTAAGATGAAGGAAGGGGTGTCTCCTACCTGGACTGGGACGCTACGTTCGGATCTTACAAGGGTACCAATGGTGGTGGGGATATTACAACAAACAATTACTATCTTTATAAACAGGACATCGCAAGACTGGCTGCTATCGGAATCTCTTCCTATGCCTTCTCCGTGAGTGACCTAACCAATAGTTTTTTCCAAATGTCCACTCATTAGCTATAACTAACATCCTCTTCGATAAGATTTCATGGTCAAGAATTTTGCCTTTTGCTGTGCCTGGATCTCCCATCAATCAACAGGGTATCGATCATTACAATGATGTCATCAACGAATGTTTGAAATACGGAATCGAACCTGTAAGCCAAGCCTCATCTCTATTCAATTCTGAAGTCAACACTAATACTTTGGTCGAGAATGTTTAAAGGTTGTTACTATGTTGGTATCCTTTTCATCTCAGCTTTGTTTTTCGAAAGCTTCAAACTGATTATCTAATTACCTTCTTCAGGCAACATTTTGATCTTCCTTTGGTCTTCAGTGCTGCTGATCAACTGGCGGCAGGAAACTACCTTAGTTATGACTTTCCAGGTACGATCAATTCCTCCAGCAACCTCAGACCTCATTTCTGACTCTCAAGTCTTAACAGGGTGGGACAATACCACCATAGTTGATGCATTCGTTAACTACGCTAGGATTTTGTTTACTCATTATGCTGATCGAGTGCCAGTATGGATTTCAATTAATGAGGTGAGTCCAACCTTCCGAGTCTTGGCAGTTGTCATCTCCGATAAACTGACGGTGCACGCACGAGAATCACAGCCAAATGACGAAGCTGGTTCTTTTGAGGGAATCCGCAACATCTTGCTGTCTCACGGAAAGGTCTCAAATATGTATCGCACTGAATTCAATGGCACTGGTAAATTCAGCATCAAAAACTCCATCAAATTTGGTATACCATTCAATTCCTCTGATGTCGACGATATCAAAGCTACCAACAGGTTTAACGATTACCAACTTGGATTTTTCTCCTCGGCGATCTACAACGGTGTGCCATACCCTCCTGTTTTGATGGAAACTTTTGGAGATTTGTTGCCTGAGATTACAGACGATGAGATGAAGCTCATCTACGGGTCATCAGATTTCAACTCGATCAATGTATACTGTTAGTGTCGATTGTCCTGATCCGCCTGTCTCTGTCACCAATTGTTATCTTCATCTGTTTACAGACGGGTCATACATTAAAGCACCTCCTGCCGGAACCGATGCATGTGCCAGAAATTCTTCAGATGCTTCATGGCCAACCTGCTACGTTCAGTCAGAGGTATGTCATTCCATTTCCAACCTTGATGAGTAAGTACTGATCAGGATGTAAGTTATGATCATTAGGTCGGAATCGATGGCTGGATGGCTGGGCAACCAGGAGGAGGAGGAGGTCTGTCTAGTGTATACGTTGTCCTTTGTTTACTTGCACTGTTTACTGAATAAAATCCTGTCTTCTTCTACCTTCAAAGGATACAACACCCCTCAATTCTTCAGGACGGCGATTCAGTACGTCGATCAGATGTATCACTGTCCTGGAGGATATCAGATTGGTGAGATTGGTATTTCGCAAGCCGGAGATTTGACTTCAACCAAGGACATTGCTAGATATGATGGTAAGTCACCCACTACAAAACCGCTCGGGAGAATCTCTCGATAACACATCTGTTGCCAATTGATCAAATTTTCAGTCATTCGATCCGAATACTTCCGCGATTATGCTCAAGTCATTCACGATGCCATCTACATAGACGGAATCAACATGATTGGTGTGATGGCTTGGTCGTTCATTGACGACTGGGAATTCGGCGGTGCACCTTATGGTCTTCAATGGGTGGACTATGCTAGTGCTACTCTGGACAGATACTACAAGAAAAGCATTTTTACATTCGTCAGTCTTTTTGGCAACCAAGAATAGAAGGATTTGCGACGAGATGGAGGGTGGAGAGAGAATTTTGTGAAGATTAGTGATGATATGATCTTAAGTTACAAATGATGATTGTAAAAGCAAGTAAAGAGCAAGCATGATAACTACTTAATGACTAAATTATATAGTAATACAGATGTAAACAAAGTTTCTAACGAATGCTTCTTTGGTTAGGGGGTTAAGAGTATTAATAGGGGTGCTCACTGTGACGGCGTAAGGTCGCCCGCAAGAAAGTAAACAAAGACTTCGAATAGTCAAAATTTAAGTCGGCGCAGATTAGGTTAGGTTAGGTTTTAAGAGTATGTATAGGATGTGAAGACCGGAGTCGACCGCAAGTAAAGTAAACAAAGACGCGCTGAGCTACTGTCGCACTATCTAGGTATGGAATAAACATAGCTGGAATTGCGAAGATCAAAAACCCTCTCTGTGAGAGGGAAACCTTGCTACCCCGCAGAGACTATCCAGCGGGGCGATAGAAAATATCTAAAAAACTATGTGTTGAGGAAAACTTCCTCCTCGGTCACCACTACAGAGACATTTTTCGCCTTGACCCCACTAATATTTCCGTATATAATTTCCAAAGAATTTAAAGCAGCCTTTCGAAAGACCTTGGAGTTCAACATGGAATCCAGCAAGGTGTAAGAAAGGTCTGCCCGCTGGAAAAATTCCGCAACCTCGGCGCGAAAGTCTGCCAAAACCACCTCAGAACCATCATTTTGAACAGCATTGGCTTGCTCTAATATAACATCTTCGTAACATTCAAAAGCATGCCGTTTGGGTTAGGTTTTAAGAAGTATATAATGCCCTGTGACGACCGGAGGTTAGGTTAGGGGGTTAAGAGTATTAATAGGGGTGCTCACTGTGACGACGTAAGGTCGCCCGCAAGAAGATATGTAAACAAAGCGCGCAATAACAACAAAGCAAAGCACGCCGGCGAAAACCCCTGTGGGGAAACCGGCGCTACTCAACAG